>WBMW01006255.1:259267-292168 GCA_013396635.1 Penelope pileata | reverse complement strand
TGTTGGCTGAGCGCCCGGCGGTGTGGGCAGGGAAACGCCATGATGGCATTCCCCATCTGCCGGCTCGGCGCGTGTAGCTTTATCCTTTCCCACCCATAGTGCAGGTTCAGCCTCGTGGTTTGAGCTGCTGCTTCAAGGCACCTGCGGAGTCCAGCGAGAAGTTTTATTTTCACGTTTTTTTTTATTTTTGACAGCCCCTCGTATGAAACATTGAGGATACAGCATGCTGTAGTGCTTGAATGCCTTCAGGAAGCAGCCTGAACACCTGATCCAGGAGAGCAGGGGGCAGCAGGTTGGATGGGTAACTTACTGCCTGCTAAGCTTTCTGCCTGATTTTTCTTTCTGCTTGCGATCGCTTTTATCCACCAAGCTTTGTAAACAGAAGTCCTTGGTTCTCAGGTTAATCTTGTGTGACCTTAGGACAGCTTCTCAAGTTGTCACAGAGTGGCACGTTTCCACGTGAGCACCCTGGATACGCGTTCTCTGATGCAGCAGTAGCACAAACCCCCCCAGGTGCTGTGTGCTTCCTTTCCCTAATGCCTGCTGGCTCCTGTCACAGGTTTTAAGCCCAGATCATGCTATGGAAGTCCCAGGTCTCTAGTCACTTCTGTCCTTTGTTGCCTTGTTAAACACAATCACATAGCTGCTGCGAGGCCAAGATTTGTTTCAAAATTTTATCACAGGACTCTCACATTCTGTAGCAGAAGACGTTGTAAAACTGATTTTACCTCAATTACTTAAGAAAAGAGGTAGTAAGATGGCAGTGAAACAGTGCAGTCCTTATTCCAACCGGGCCTTATTCCTTTGGAGCATTAACGTATTTCTAAACACACTCATTAGGCATAGTGCTCAATTTTTTTTTGTTATGATCAGCTGTGGAGAAGGTTAGCTCGGACGTGTTAAAACTTAATTAAGAATGTTTGTTGGTCCGTTCATAGGAGCTCGTGTGGCAAGATAACTCTGTGATGTCTCATCGTACAAGCTCAAAAGGACATTCAGCGGTACTGGGAAAGAGGCAGTTTTGAAAAGTGGTAGGTGGCAATGCTTTTTCAAGCTATGTAATTAAAATGAAACTGGCTGCCGGAGGAGATCATTCAGCAGGATTCAAAGCAAGCAGGTATTTGTACGAGCACAAAAAGCGCCCAGTGCATTTCCAGCCAAAGCCAAAAAAACACTTAAGAGATACTAAAGCACATGACTCAGGGCTCAAACTAATCTGTACGGGAAAGAGAACTGTGCTGTCCTGTACTACAGACTGTTTAAATGCGTCTTCCACAGTGGTCTCGTGCCATCCTCCAGTTACCTGGGTCAGAGTAGGGGCAGGGGGTGATGTTGGACCAGAAGGGCTGTGAGCATTGTCACATGTCAGGTGGGAGCATGTAAAGTGACGTTGTTAACTGACACTGCTGTGGAGGCAGAAGTTCAAAGGTCCACCTGCTGTAACCTGTCCCCCACGTTATAATGCACAGCATGCAAAGTGTTAGCTCTGCGTGTGTGCAAAATGGAGAAACACAGAGTAACGCTGTCTGCGTGCACACGTGAAGCATTAGAAGCTTGGAATGTGTGCTTGCTCCAGAAAAGGCTCGTGTGTTGGCAACGGCAGGTTTTTCCCTTGACAGTAGATTGCGGGGACTGCCAGACTGAGATATTCTAGGTGCGTGTTTTCTTCACTTTACAGAGAAACTGAAGGAAAAAAAAAACCCGCATAGTTGCCAGCAGCGTTGCGTGCTCTTGAAATGCTGTACTCTGTGAATGTTCATGAGAGGCCGTTCTTCATGTTTTATGATTTCCTCCCGACCTTTAATTTTTCTTTCCCCTAGGTCTTGTTGATCTATTAGCTGAGTGTTTACATGCCCATTGAAAATTGTTTTAGAGTGACTTCCCTATTCATGGTAGAGATTCAGCACGTATGAGCCCACCAGTTTCTCTTGATAAGCTGATTCAAGGATCTGCAGTCAGGCATTGTATTTTGTTACAGGGTTAACTTCCAGCTATGGTGTCTAAGTGCTTCTCAGCAAGATTCAGAAGTTGTGCGCTGCTGGAGTTCTTCTTTCTTGTGTCAGGAGCCACACGCAGGGATCAGGTCACCACTCAGAGTTCTGTTTCATAAGCTGAAGACAGTGCCTTCCTATGTATGTCTTGCCTTGGGGACTTTTTTTTAGGGGAAAGGGTTTTATTCCCTGGATAATCTCGGGGAGCCTTTCTGCAAGTTCCCTCTGGTATTTCAACATCTTTCCTCAGCTGGAGGTACCGGTTGTTACTCTGAGCACAGTAGTTCAATGTAGTTTGCTCTGCCAAAGTGAAAATAACTGACATGACTGAAAAATAGTCGTTGCTTAAACAAAACAATTTTTGTTTGGGTTTAAATTTTTAAAATTATCTCTTCCTAGTATTTGTTGCTTATCTGAAGGGAATACATTTTGTTTAATATGAGAACAGAACTGTGCACTTACATGAGAAGCAGCTACCAGGCTCTGCTTGCTCCTGTGTGCCTAGACGTCTGTCATCCAATCTGTCTGTCCAGGAACAGCTACAGACTTACTGTTCTGACTGCTTGCACTTAGCTGAGGGAATCAGCATTCATCTGGTGCTGTGTGCCTCTTCAGAAACAAAGGCAAGCACAATTTTAAACCAACTGAAATGTATGTTTGATTTGGCACAGAACATCTTTGAAGAATCTACAGTCATGGATCAATCCTCTAGGGATGAAAGTATCCATCCCCAAGCAGTTGGGTCCAATTTTAGGCAGCTGAACTGTGGAGTGTCCCTCCTAGCAACCCCATGGTTGCTACATGGGAAGAGTTTGATACAGGTTGAGGGGTTAGGAGTGCTCCGGTTTCTGTCTGCCTGAAGTTCTTCCATAAGTGTCATAACCCTGTTTCTGTCAGACTTAAAATCCCAGTGTAATCTAGTAAATAGGTATATATGCCCCACATTTTTTTTTTCCCCCTTTAAACCCGTGCTTTGTTAGAGAAACACAGTGTTCTTGGTGCTGGAGTCTTATCAGCTAGGAAGCTGGAGCTGCTGCAGAACACTGCGCTGTTTCTCCACGATGATACAAGCTATTGGATGCACTCAATCTCACTTCTCCTGCTTTGGAGCGAGGGAACTTGAGGGTGGCGGTGAATTCTCCACATACCACAAGTACACACACTCGTATTTGTTCAGGCAAATCCACCCGAGTCTGAAGGGAGCAGTAAGTGGCTGTGGGAGCAGAGAGCCTGAGGGGGTGCCAGGTTTCTGTAGGTGCACCGTACAGGGACAGATCAAGACCTGGCTCCTCTCGTGTTTCAGTAGTGGTTTGGCCTCTGGCAGGTCACACAGCAGAGTGCATGTGAGAGGATCAGTACAGCCTCTTACAACAGAGTTTTCAAAAATTGGTTGTTTGTGCAGAGTCTATTGCGTGTATTATTGAATTGAAGCAGAAGTGCAGGACAACCTGTGTAGTCTCGTCAACCCTGTGTATTTTCCAGGCGACTCATGCTGTGAATCACTGAAAACAAGTAATCTTCTCTTGCAAAGCACTTGCTTACAAGAGTTCTTTTGTTCTGTAGGCTTTGTATTTTCACTGTTTTGTGTATGTGAAAATGTAAAGTGATAACATTTAATAAAATATGTAAATCATTAGTTACTTAGTGTCTATTTTCATCTTGTGACTTCAGTTTGAAAATAATTTACCAAATTCTTCAGAATTTTGCTTTATTTTTTATGTTTTCTGTAGAGCTATTTTTGACCTTCGGGTGAGATACTACCCATCAATTTGGTTTTCCTACTTTCAAAGTAAATTAGGTCCAACAGTGAGTCTTAGCTTTTCTGGTATTCATGTAACTTTGAGAAAGCTTTGGGAAAACCTGTCTACTGAAAACGTTTGAATATAATTGGGTAGTTGGGACTAACTAGAAGAACTTGAGTTATTTCTCTGACTGTTCATTGTAGGTGCGTGGATTTCTCATATTTATTGTTGAAATCATCCTTCACTCCTGGCAGAACAGCCTTCAGCTTGCTGCTGTTCTCCATCAGTTGGTTACAGGGCTACCTGGGATTCATGTACTCACTGCTGCTGTGAGGCTTTTCCCACTAAGCAGGATAAACACCCCTCTAATTTCAAGCTTAATGATTTGAAAACTGAATTAAGCCGCCTTAAGAGGAGAATTTGGTCTCCTCTCTCTCCAACCCTTTTTTGGGATGGGGGAGGAGAGGAGGAAAGGAAAATTGAAGTAAGGAGGGGAGGAGGGGGGAAAACAGTGGCAGGGAGAAGGCTCAGTGGGTTCTGGTCGCTGCTTTACCTTGTTTGAACAAGCTGAATTTCCACCAGCTTCAAATTTCGTGTATGTCTCTGAAGTATAAGAGTACTCATATTTTAAACTGAAACACAATTTCTTTTCCTCTGGTTTTTAACAACCTAATTGATTTGAGCTGTCTGTAATGGAGTAGCAGTTGCATAAGCTCTGAAAGTTCATATCCCATTTGTATGCTAATGTCTCTTCAAGTCAGATTTCTCTTCAGGGCTGGGCATAAAACAAAGTACTGCAATCACTTGCTGATCAAAAATGACTTAGGTATATGTATTTTCTCAGTTTAACCGTGAGCAAAATATTTTTGGCATTAGAACACTCGTTTACATGGACTTGTGAGTGCTTTTAAAGTGTAGCCTTTTCTAATTGGGCTTTTACACCTTTGGTTATTTACGCAAAGTGGATAGGTGTTCCATTCTGTTGTAATTTCACATTTGAAATCTTTTGGAAATGGGACAACTGCAAGAATTTTCTTGGTCTTCGATATGGTATCAGCTGTAGGTGCTTGAGGAATTCAGTGTATTCCTACACTTCCTCACGTGGTTGTTATATGTTCATTAGTTCCTGTCCGTACTGTGCTTTGAAGCTGTTAGGTGTTGCTGCTCTTTAATTACAGATCGGTAGAGATCCCTGTATTCACACGGGTACAGGTCGTCCACAATACATACAGGACATTCAGAGCAATTATTTCAATAACCCATAGTCTGCGTTATATTGTAATTACCCCCTTACTCTACTGGCTGCCCAAATCTGGGGGTTGCATCTTGTCCCTAAGGAGTGAAGGCATCCTGGCTTCTGCTGCTGGCCAGCTGCCGCGCTGCCTGCACACCGAGCACTGGGGGTAGCAGGTGTTCATTTCACCTATGCAGCTTTTACAGTTCAAGTAAGTTTTGGAGACTGATAACAGAAGTATCGCAGGCGTTTCTGAACACTAGCTTCCCCACCCTAAAACTTCTTGGTTGACATCAGAACACCTTTGGGCAGCATGGAAATGCAGGAAGCCCGTACTCCATTTAGTTTCTCTGTGAGCTGGCAGGCATAGCGGCACTTACTGCCTTTGGCTTTGAAATGGAGAGGGGGAAGCAGAAAAGGGCTGAATTATGTGGAGAGCTTCCAAATAAGTGCACGTGTTCAGAACGTGCTTGCTTCTTGTTGCTCTTTCTGTTGTGTGTGGATAGATTTTTTTCAATGGAGATTTGTTTGTGGAATGCCCTTCCTAATGATATCATCACAAAGTGGGCCCAGGAAGATACTGAAGGGAGATCTGAATGCGCTGGATCATTCACCTCACCTGCTTCATCTCTCCAGACATCAGGCACTTCGCCTGCCCATCAGAACCGGAGCCCCCTCACTCCAGCATCCCGTGGGAAACAGGAGAGCGAGCCGGATCGCCGTGTGCAGGAGCCTGTTCCTTTCTGTGAGCTGTAAAAAGAAACCCAGAACAGGTATACGCTGCACAAAGTACCTTTGTTGGGTGCCTGAAGTTCAGCAGTATGAACCAAATATGGACCAAAGCCTTCTGCCAGAAAGTAGCCCGGTGCTGCTAACGGAGTTGCTGCTGCTCTACAAATATCTAGGTGTCCAGTTCGTTACAACTTTCAGCATGATTTTGATCAGTAACTTGAAAAATCAAGTGTAGGAAATGAAAGTGGAAATAAAGTCTCTAGGTTACCCCTTAACAAACTTTTGCAACGTTATGATCCATTGCAAAATGTTTTGGAGAATCCAGAATTAGGTGTGTAGTCATTGCCAGGCCTGATGGTGATTCAGATCAGGTTCAGTTGAATACAACTGTACCTCATGCTAGGATTTTCCTTGTATTTTAGAAGCTTGATGTTTGTTTGTTGAAGATGCTCAGAAAGTGATTCTCTTGATGCAAGTGTCCTTCCTGTGTACTTCCTCACAGCTCTCAGTGGCTGTCTGTGTAATGCTTCAAGGTGAGACGCAGCCCAAGATCATCTCTGCTCTCTCGTCTGATGTATTAAGTTTCCTATGAAGATTACTGATGGATGAAATTTTAAATGTTCAGGAATAATCACCGCCTTAAACTTGCATGCAGAGTTATCTATCTAGACAGCATACTGGAAAGTAAGGTAAGAATGTACAGCTTACAAAGCAAGAAGTGTATGGTCTTTCTGCTATAATAATTAATGTCAGCAATCATTGTTCTTATCACTTAAATTGGGTCCAGAATGTTGTGTTTATGCTGTTTAAGATTTTCATAAAGCACCAATTTCTATACTTCATGCCAGAGAAGATTTCCAAGTTTTTTAAAAGCTGTTTCAATTTTTATCCCTAACTTGGCTGAAGACACTTGTTTTGGATGAGCACAACAAAGAGGGAGCAGTTCCCTGCTGCTGGGCGTTCGAGCTTCCATCAGGGTTCCCTCTGGGTGCTCCTCAGCCGTGCTGTCCTCTAGCAGGGGAGATGCTGGTTTCAGGGGAAGGTGACGAAGAATTGAAGGCAGAAGGATAAATTGTTTTATCAGCAAAGGCACTTTTTCCTCCACATGTAGTATTATTTTCGACTGTAAAAATGAAATGTTTTTCACTTTTTAAAATAGGGGTTGTCTTTAAGAAAGAAAGAGTTGGCCACCAGTGTCTCACAAGTTAATACAGGTTGTTCAGATGTAGCCTGGGGAAAAACAGGAGAGTAAATAGATTCTTCTTATTTCATATGAATAAAGCTTTTTCCCTTAGATCTTGAACCAGCAGGAAGCCCATTTTTCAGTAAATACACTTAATTCAGTTTGGAGCACGTTTGCAGGCGTGTGCTGGGGTAGAGCTGTTACTCTGTACGAACCTGGGCAAGCATAGGGAAAAGAATGAAGTAATCAAAATCATTACAGAAAAAACCTGAATAACTGAAATCATCTTTGTTTTCTAGTAAAGTCAAAATAGTGTATACTCTACCCCTTTTATCAGCTGGTTTTTGTTTTTCAGTTTAAAGAACTGTATTTAAATTTCAGTGTAAACTTGTTTTCAGCCAGCGTGACTCCTAGAAGGGCAGCGTGCCTAGCTGAGGTGATTGCTGACAGGGGAGTGAAGCTGGAATTCCATTTCAAATACTGGCCTCTTCCCACCAGCACGGCCAGAAGTCAGGCTTTGATGAAGAGCGGTGCTTATCTTCACCACACTTCCTTACTTAAAAGTTTTCTTAACAGTAACAATGCTGAGCCCTTAGCCATGTAAAATTGCACGGTGAAGTGAAGCACTGGGAAGCACACGTGAACAAGGGACGTAAGTTTATGAGAAGATAGGAAAAGGTTTGCTGGTCCTGTTAGCTGCTTCTTAGGAGACTGCTCCTTAAATGCATTGCCATGTAGATGAAAAGCTCTTTATTTATAGATGAGCCTTAAAACAAGAACTGGATGAGCTGCACAGCTTCAGCTGTCGAGATACAGCGCTTGAACAAGGAGATCTGGGCTGGGCATCGTTTAAAGATGCTTTGCTTTCTCTTATAAACCAGTTCCACCAAATGTGAGAGCCAGTTTTATTTCAAAGTCTAGCTGGTGGTTTCAGGGAAGCAGATGTTTGAGTAGCTTGCTCGCTCTGAAATATGTCAACGTTTTGTGTGCTGCTATTTCCATGGAAACAGGAGTCGGCTCAGCAAAAACGGCATCGCGATTTCAAAATTAGATTTTAAAAAATAAAATCAAGATAGGTTAGTCATTCATATTTTTACTCAGATGCTGATACTGGTGGTGCTAAACAGAATGTGTCTTTTGAATATATTAGGTACAGTCATGCAAATTGGTAGATGATTAATAATCTTAATTTTTTTTAAAGTCAGTTAGTGATTGATGAAACTATCAGAAAAACATGCATCAATTGCACTTTTTTCCAGCTTGTTCTCTTCCACGTACCTGAAAGCAATCACATTTTCATCTCTTCTTTAGGCCTCTACCTCTCTGAAAAAAGGTGAAATATGTATTGCATGGCAACTACAGATTTAAGCTAGTTGGAAAACTCTTTGTTTTATTGAGAAATAAAAAATGGCTCAGGAAACACAAACCTGATCCTCTTCAGCAGCACGTAAGAATGAAGCAGGCCCACTGCTTTGAGCTGTTTGCCTTTGGGGACGTTTGCTTCAGGAACAGCCTACTGCCAGCCAGGGCTGTTATCCCAGTTCAGCACGGCTGCAGCAGTAAGAACGGGGTTAAAGGGGGGGATTTGTTGCTTCCCAGGACAGCGTACGAGGAACAAATCTCAGATTAAGCTGAGGACAACAAGCTCCAGGAATTCTTAAAAAATGAAGATGCCTGACTGGAGTCTTGCTTCTTCAGCTTCGTTATTCAGACACTGGAATTTATTTTCTAGCTCAAGCTATGGCTAGAAGTCTTTTTTCAATATGAATCAAATATCCCAAGTCCTCTATTGCAGCGGTTCCCAGCTGGCAAAGGGCTGTCAAGAGTTATGTTACAAGAAAGGCACAGGGCAGGAGGCTGGTGCTGCAGGTGTGAAGCAATGGAAAAGGCCTGGGTCAAGGGAGCGGGAGGGAAGGCACAGCAGCAGGAAGCTGGGCACTGCTGCACGCCGGGGCCGTGAGGGAGCACCCGGCACTAATGCAGCCCAGAAGAGACAGCAGGCACTGGGGAAAGGGCAGCACGGCAAAACCGCAGGGGACGAGAAGGTGGAACAAGGCTAACGCGTGGGGTGGGGGAGCAGCAGCAGCCGCATGCCTGTGTGAGACAGGAGATGGTGTAGAAAACAGCTGTAACGAAGCCACAAAAAAAAAAACCCACAACCTAGGAACATTGCTCTAAAAACATTGGCAGTTTCCCAAAAGAACACAGACTTTTTTTTTTCCCACTCAAGTGGAATTTGTTTGACAGAACAATTCCCCTTAGAAATAAAATTCTTTAAACATTGGATCACTAAATAATGAAGGGTAAAGTGCCTAGTGACCTAAATTAGATTCCTTAAAAGGATACCCACTCGGATCAAACTGCGTTTCTGTACGGGCTCTGCTTAAGTGAAATATTTTCCCAAAACACGAGGTAAAACAAGCCTACAATGCGTGCTTACGGTTTGCTGTCCCTAAAGGCAGGCGAGCAGCCCCGGTGTGTGCGGACAGCTCCCAAGGGCAGCGTGGCCGGACGCCTGCCTGCAGCCACCTGCCTGCAGCCACCTGCCCAGGAACCTGCTGGACCTGCATCCCACGGGCTCCAAGGGATGGCAACGCCGAAGGGACATGCAGAGGACTGGCCAAAGAAGCTTTCATACAACAACAGAGAATGACAGACTGAAGGAAGGCTTCCTGCAGTGGGTAAAGTGTTGCCTAGTTACTCCTGGATATCTGTTACAGCAGCTCACACTTTGCTGCCTAGGCTGCTGGGCACGTTCACACCAACTACACAGGTACTGCATTCAAAACTTTTTTTTTTGCTTAAAAATACCCAAGTAGTGCATAATCATCCTGGTATGACAAAAAAAAGCTTGTATGGCACACAGCACATCCTCCATCTCGCTCTCTGCCCATGAGTTAGCAAGCAGCGAACAGTTTATCGAGCAGCTGTAAGCACTGCTGACACACCAGGCTACCCCAGCTTCTGCAACCGCCTGCGTTAATCCAGCTGTCAGCAGCCAGAGTCACCCTGACTTAGGGTACTGCTGCAAAAGAAAAAAAAGCCAGAAGCCTCACAAACTTTAAGCACCTTAATTTATTAGAACCCATATATGTTGCTTCATTAGAGGAATCAAGTTAACACCTAATTCAGGGTGAAATTACATTTTAAGACAAAAAATTGCAGTGCTTAAATACAGTATTTACTGAAGACTGCTACTCTTAGGATCCTGGGACAGGTTTATACTTACGGTGTGGTGTTAGTACGGTATCTAATTTGGAGCAGGTTCACTGTTTTATTTTTACTGACAGCACATCACACCGTGCAAAGGGCTATTCCTGTCTGCCTCCCAGCAGTATGTAATGAGGAGCTCAAAGCCTTAAACAAGAACAAAGAACGAACCCAACCCATTGAAATGCATCACTAGAACTTCAAATTTTTATTTCTTGTATATTTAAGACTCATTAGCAGAATATGTCCGTAGCAGAAAAAATAAAATTGTGCAACTTTTGAAATGTAAAAGGTCCACTGAATTGACATCGAGCAAACCTTAACTGTTATTTCACATTGGAACCTGAGTACAGAGAGTACAATCCCCCATGTCAAAGGTCCTATCAGTTCCTGTCACAGTAGCCCTTTTGGAGAAGCAGGCTGGGTTGATAACCTCATTTTCCACTACTGTAGATCAATGGAATCATCTCACAGAATTCAGAAAGTGCTTAACGCATAATACAAAAAGTATCTAACGTACAAACTCTTCTGAGATAGAAAAGCAAAACATGGAAGGTGGCAGATGTTCAGAGAGATCGGTATCAAAGCATTACATTGTAAATTAACTTGAGTGACTGCGACACAGGATGGAGCCTCTTGAAACAGAGAAACTGTGCACACAACACAAGTACTGAGGGGCAGGGCCGTTCCTTCCACTGGGCTTCCGAGGAAGCTGATGCAGACCTGTCTCTGCTTGCCCCTCGCTCCAACACTTGCTTTTCCTTAACACTTACACAGGGATTTCCTACAAGCTGTGCTGAATTATTGATATTACCTTTTAAAATAAGCTATTAGTTACACAACTTTTTCAGGATGTATCAAATTACTGAAACTCTATCACCGATTTCCAGCTCTTGTTATGAGTTTTGGTCACTGTACAGGAGAATTAAAACGGTACTTGCTTCTGAGGACCATGTCACTGTCATCTCTCTCCTCAGTTACTTTAAGGAAGGAGCAATTTTTTAAACATTCAGTTCTCATTCGCAACCGATAGCACACCTGCAAAATACAAAAACACAGCACTCATGAAAAAAGCAGAGTATTTTTGCTCGTACAGGTGTTACTGTAGAAAAGGAGTCCTTTGGCTGTACATTGTTTCCACAGTGTATTTGTTACATGAGATACAAACTGTACAAGTTCTCCAGTTTACAAAGTTTTCTGATTTGCAGAAACAATTCAGCCCGTATTTATAATATTGGTGTTAAGTGTAAAGATTCTTACAGATAAGGTACAGTCTAAGTCGTGGGCTCAAGGTAACAACAAAAACATCGTTTTGATACAATGTGCAATAGTACAACTATGTACATATGTACAGAATTGTTTCCTTCTGTTACTCTGCTAACTTGGAGTTTACTTTTTATTATCAGTTTCTTTTAAAATATGAAACACTGAAGTAAAAATGGTTCAGTTCCGCAGCACTTCAAGTTCTTCAGCTGAGCTCTCTTCTCATCTGCGGCTCCTGTTTAACTCAAGCCTTACAGAACACCATCACCGAAGCGTGGCTTGCTGTAATCAACGAGGTCATTCTGGAGATCTCTTTCTTCATCATCTGCAATTGAAATATTCAGACCAAATCTGATGTGATGCTACTGAAAGAAAATACTGAAGCAAGCTTTCCCGAGCACACGCTGCTAACGCATCCCTCCACACTGAAATGCCCTTGTCTGGTTATGGAACGAGATCATCAGGGAAAATAAGAAGGCATATGGGCCTGCAATTACAAGTCCAGCTGTCAGCTCTTTGGGAGTTGTCCCCTCTGAAAAACTGTGACTTCACACTACTGAGTATCCCTGGCTTCCTTACAACTGTGTTTCAGAGATTTATGGACTTCAGAGATCACAGAGCTAGTTAAACTCACTACTGTCATTTGAGAACATTGCTTTAAAGGTTTCAAACTCTTACACTAAAACCGAACTACAAAGTCTTTGTAACTTTGGAAGGTTACATTAGAATGGGTTAAAAAGTTGGCAGAGTTGAAACACCATAGGATTTTACAGAAGGTTGGGAACCTCACGGGACTGGCACGGAGAAGGCACTACGGCAGCCCTCCAGGTCTCTGACTAAATTGCAGGAGAGCAAGGTGCCGCTTTTCCCACCTACTCAGATTTGAAGACTGATTCCTGCCAGTCTCTGTGGCATGGCAGCTTTTCCACAGAAGGCTTTTTTTAAACCAATGCTCCAATGGTCTTTGCTGTCAACATTGTTACAGCTTGCATCTTAGGCATGAACTTAAAATTTGAAGAAAGACTCTTAAAAATGGAAAAAGCAGCCCTCAGCCTTTTCACACCTCTTACCAATGGCAATCTGTATTCTTTCTCTCAGCCTTGCTAGGAACGAGCACCACATTCTTCACCACTACTCTTCAGAACTGAACCAAATCCAGCTAGTCAGGCTGCCAGGTGACAAACAAGCAGCCCACCAGCTTAAACCTCCTCTCCCGAGCACGCAGCAGTCCTGCAGCTCGGCCAGGAGAGGCACAGCAGCAGCAGCGCGAGCGCAGCAGGGCAGCGCAGGCCGAGCAGCCTGCAGCCAATGCCAGGCGGCCGCTGCAGGAGAGCCACAGCCCTCCCAGCTGCGCTCGGGTCACCTTTGCAGCGGGGCTGGAAGCGTGAAGACGTTTCATCTTTCAGATACCAAAGGACTGCCTCTCTCTGCCACTCTCCCACTTCTCCACCTCTGTTCCTGGGATTTTGAGCCTCACGAAAAATCATAAAAGGAAAAACTCGGAACTTAAGCATCCTCAGTATAACTGTTTACTGTAGTGTGCACACCAAAAAAAAAAAAAAAAAAAAAATATACCTTAATAGTTCTTGCAAGACACGTTTTAAAATGTATGATTCTGGCTGCTATAATTGACATGGCTCCTGCGTGGGTCCTCAGCCTTCCTCCCTCAAGAAATGAAGTGTCCAGTTGGTTTCAGTTAACCAGCTTTTGCTGCCTTCCCAAGCTCACGGTGGCCCCTTACATTCAGGAAGGATGCTCGCTCCCAGGGATGGGGAGCGCAGCGGAAGCGCCCGCTGCCAGCTGTCTCTCAGCACGCTTGCCGCGCCTCTCACTGCTGCTAAGCTGTCTGGGGCTCCCAGACCTCCAGTTTATTCCTCAGCCTGCGAGCGAGGCAGGTACCGCTGGCAGCGAAAGGCTTTTTATCTGCGTGACACACGCTGTTGTTTGCTAAGAAACAGCGACTAACGAAGCATGTGGGTGTCACCTGCTCGGCACAACCCGCTGCCGCCCGGCCGCCACCGAGCAGCACCCAGGGAGCAGCGCCCAGGGAGCAGCACCCAGGGAGCAGCACCCAGGGAGCAGCACCCAGGGAGCAGCCCCCAGGGGCTGCTCTGCGTTTCAGACAGGTGAGCTGCAAGAAGGAACGCCCGACTGGATGCTGGCGTTCACAGGAGCATGGCTCCCAGATCTGTCTGTTTTCCCCGGTAATTTCATATAAGGCCCACACAACTCTAATGGTAACAGAAAAACACGTTTCACCAAACTGCTTTGTTTACACATACCAGATGCTTTGTTCTAGCCTAATGCAAAACCATGTGATGTTTTCCTAATAGTTTTTAGGCAGAAATTCAGTTTTTTTCTCCCTAAGCAATTATAACAACCCTCCCTCCAAAATCCCACAATTCCGCCTTCTCCTCCCCTGCAAACAAATTAAGTGCAAAACCAAAGCAGGCAGATTTTCTAAAACACTGCTTCTGGCAGTGCTGCCCTCCCACAGAACAAGGCAACAGGTTCAGAGGAGACGAGGTAACAGAGGGCTTGGAAATGAAGCCTGAGGTCGTGACAGGCTGCTCAGACTGTTGGGCACCCCGAGGTCGCTCTGCAATCTTTCCTACAGGACACACAATCTCCTGTGTCTGTACAGGTGTGTAAGGGTCGGTCAGAGAAGCCCAAATCTAAAGCCACCAGAGGTGTCACATGGAAACGTGAAAGTTTTGGGGCCACTTTCAACAGGAGCTCTTTTTGCAGATATCCCTGCATAGCGAGCTGGATAACCACCACCAAAATAGCTCTGTGCTTCCCAACAACTTTCTACCACGTGCTCCCATGTCATACCCACCCTCCTGTGGGCAGCAGGCAGCACCCCATCCAGGTGCTGGGGCCAGTTACCAGCACACAGGACGTTAACTCCTGCTGCCCCGAGCCATGGGTTTCCCTGCAGAGGCCACCACAGCAGCAGTGCTGACGAGGCCAGCTCTGTGCTCTGCGGTGCCGGGGCTCTCGCAGCCCAGCCCAGCAGCACAGGGGCTGCAGGTGAAGGCTGCCCACGGGCTGAGCGAGGCACGTGGCAGAGGGCAGCACTGGGACCTGCTCAGAGCTCCATGGCCTTGGTTAAAATGTCAAGAACTGTGCTTTGAAGTCCAGTTAAGGAACTGATGTGGCGAGCAGCCAGGCAGTGCCCACTGCCTACTGTGGAGAGCTGAACTACACAACAGCAGCAGCTCAGTCTGCACAACTGCTCGGAGCTGCAGAGCGCAGACACACACAGACCACACCGTGCTCTCCTCTGCATTACAACCACGATCATGGGAAGCCAGCCTCCTGCTTCTGCAGCACACCCTCACCAGGAGAGGCCAGAGACTATTCTGCATTTGGAAGTCAGCTTTAATGAGCAGTTTAGAACCCCCTAATAGCCCACCCAGAGGAATGGACATCACCAATACAGAGCAACTAAAATGCCCTGCTGTGGTTTTGAACACAAGTGTAACAGACAGGCCAGTCACCTGGAGCAGCAGCGGTTTTCATTTTCATCAGTAAGTTAATTAATTGTCCAGGGTTTGGATCCGTACTTTTCTTTTGCTTGTTCATGAGTTTCAAGCTACCAGCCCAGCCAAGAAATGCTTACACTGCACACACACAGAGGCATGCCAACAGTTGCTTTTTATCAGCTTTTCTTATTCCTTCTGCTTGGATAACAATGAAATGTCTGCAAAACGACCAGTTAAGAAACTTGCACTGAGGATCCAAACCAGGGCACGTGTAGAACTTGAAGCTACAGCCCTCCCACCCTCTGCACTCCGCTCCCTGCAGACATGCAGGCCCTCCACAGAACGTCCCCGAGCAGCTACACAGAGAACGGGGCAGATGCAGGGCAGACAAGCAATGGAGAGGTGACACACTGGGTGCATGCAGGAGGAGGAGCTGGGCGTGCACACACGGGAATTAGGCGAGCACCAGGCGAGTTCTGACGTTTGGTTAACAAGGAAAACCAGAAGTCTGTTGAATCTGTGTACAATGCACAAAGATTGCGCTACGAACGATTATTGAGACCTCCTCGTGCAGCACCTCGAGGCAGGTGTGACAAAATCTGCAATAGTCAAAAACTACCAAGGCAATTTTCAAGTAGAGAAGTGCAGTGCCAGACTACATCCCAACTAGCTGGACACCAGATTTTTGTGTTTATCAAAATATTCTGAGAACTGCTATAATGTTGTTTTCAAATGGAAAGCAAAATTGAATTTTAAAGATTGCCTAAAGCTTATTTATTCCACATCAGAAATTGCTGATCAGCTAAAAGCAATGAGGCTTTACACAAATTCAACAAGAAAACTCAGTGTGGGTTTTATTACAACGGGATGGAGATAAGGCCCAAGCTCACCTTGGACGTCTTCTTCTCCACCATCACCATCCTCTTCCTCATTGTATGCCAGCTCAGCCTGTTTGTCTGCCTCATACTCACCCACGTTACCATCATCCCCATTATAATCTGCCAGCTTAGAACCCTGCTGCGGATCAACAGGGGACTCATTCTCATCAAAGAATCGGCCTGCGAAGTAGGCAAAGGATTAAGTCAGAAGCAGAGAGGAAAGAAACAGGAGGATTCTAAACGAAAGCAGACTGCAGGTTAGGCTATTCAGGTTTCTGTAGTAGTTTTGGCTGGAGGAAAAAGGGAGCAGAAGGGAGAGTGCATGGGCAGGAGGGGGAGCAGCCCTGTGTACGAAGCCCTCCATGGAGAGGGGACGTGCTCGGCCGCTCAGAGCTGGCTCTGGAACCCGCCTGCTGCAAGCTTCACCTGGGAGAGAAGAGCGGGCTGAGCACCCAGCTGAAAAGCTCCATTGCTGGTCACCTGCACACAACACTGAAACGTGCTTTTTTTTTTTTTCTTTTAAATGCTGAAGAGCACAGAGTGAAAGTTTTTGTACCCAGACTTCTTCCTGAGGAGGACTGCAATTTTTCCATACAAAAATGGAGCAATATATTGCTGACTTTGTATATGGAAATTAAGTTTACAGCATGTATACCATACTGTCAAGGGTAAAAACCTAGCAGAGCTCTGCCTTGCACTCTGAATTGAGTTTTTTTAGCTACCTAATTAATCTGGCTCAACATTCAGGTTTTCTGCTGAGCTTTAAGTTCTCAAAATGTTCCGAATCCACTATTTTTGTCTCACAGCAAAGAAGTAAGAGTTGTTCCAGACAAACAGTTGCTCCAACAGCACACTGGGCCATCACTAGCTGCAGCAACGCCCTGGCTGGACACGAGCACCCAGCGGAAGGCGGGTGGCGTGGCACCGAGCTCAGGGCTGCTGCCTAGCGGGGCCCCACGCAGACACGCTCAAGCCCAGAGCGATTCCCCCTGCTTGCCCGTGGCTCACAGAACGCAACGCTAAGCAGGGACACGGCTCTGGAGGATGCATGTAAACGAAAACGGGGATCAGAGTGTGGTACAGTCACTACAGACTGCAGGCGAACCAAGGAAGAACGCTGCCGAGGCAGACGTTAAATAGTTCATGTGGGAAACAAACACAGAAGCAAAACTGAAGATACGATTTCAACATTAGGATTAAAAAAGAG
Organism: Penelope pileata; assembly: GCA_013396635.1. Taxonomy (NCBI): domain Eukaryota; kingdom Metazoa; phylum Chordata; class Aves; order Galliformes; family Cracidae; genus Penelope; species Penelope pileata. The sequence continues at coordinate 275,240 of WBMW01006255.1, read as the reverse complement.
GTTGGGTTACAGCAGATGGATGTAAAACTGAAATGATTTCTTAAAACAGTGAGAACTATGGTATGTGGCAGTATATAAATTCAGAACAGAAACAATAACAGTGCATGAGAGAAGCAAGGGAATCACACCCAGTGCACCCCAACCGCACAGGAGCGGGTGCTGCACTCACTGTCAGGAAATAAGAAACTACGATCTGTGCATAAGCCAGAAATTTGATACGGTATCATTCTCTATTCCCCTCTGTAGTTGAAGAATCCTCACTCATGTTGTTTGTATTTTTGGACACTGCCCTCCACAAACAGGCAGAACTGTACAATTTGCACACATGAAATATAAAATTAGGTACAGGGAAAGAATAGAATGCGCTTAACTTACAGAAAAACAGGCCTGCAGATATGCAGAAACAGCACGACAAGAAAGTACTGAGTAACTGTGAGCTGACAGAAGGTTAAAACACCAGGCAGGCCCTAGGGCAGCTGGCAGCTCCAGTGACTGCAGGGAGCCAGGCGTGAGCAGGGCGGCAGCAGAGGGCTCCCTGCAGGCTCCGCAGGGCAGCAGCTCCAGCACAGGGCTCCCCATGGCCCTGGGACAGCCCTGGGGCAAGCCCTGCTCCGCTGCTGCTGGCAGCAGAGCCAGCGAGGCACCAGCTGGTGTCTGAACCAGACACGGACTGCTTGCATGGCCTGGAATCCTTCCCAGGAGCGCACGTGGCAGTGTTGCGGGGTGCTCAGCTCACCAGCTCGTGCCCGCAGCGCCTGTTAGCACAGGCATTACGAGGGCTGACTGGCTGAGAGAGGGGAACGTGTCACAAGGCAGGAGAGGTACGTGACAGCAAGGGGACATGCTGTAAGGATGTAATGGGTGCTAAAATCTGTAGGGCACATTTGACAAAATGAGTTTGGATAAATAGGGTGGGAGTATCAGCAAGCTGGGCCCTTACACAGCGCTCAGAGCAGCTGTCCAGTGCCCAGCACTAAGGGCCCACCTGCGGGACAGCTTCACACAGCAGCACGCACTGAGTTCTGCTGCACCCCACCTTTTTCTTCCCCCCCCAGGCACAAGGCCAGAGCACAAACAGTGCTGCTGCTCCAACTGCTTTTAGTCTCTGCTCCTTCTGAAGCCGCACAGCTGCGATGCCCGCACCGACCGGCGAGAGGTCCCTGCTCCCACCCACGAGCTGGTGCACAGCAAGCTCTGCAGCGCTCAGAAACCGAGCTCCCAGCCAGGCAACTGTCTGCAGGCAGAGGGCTGTGCTGGAGCTGCCCTCCTCTAGGCCACAGGGATGGATTTAGCACCAATGGACCTTTCAGCCACTGCTGACTGATCAGGAAGTGAGTATTCTAGAAACCTGGATTAGTTATTCCTATATGGGACAGAGAGAAACCTTCACCCTCGTTGCATCATTACGATGTAAGATATCACACATATGGAAGAACAAAAAGACTGATCAGTGACTGCTGACTCTCAGGTATCCACAGCCTTCAATGGAGACGCTTCCTCCTGCCCCCCAAATATTTAATCCACTACCAAGGAACCCAGCCAATGCATTTAAAAACATCAGCACCTGAAACGAGGGGCTGTCAGCTCAGCTGTAGTCACTCACACAAGCACAGGACCTTCAAGGAGCTCATCTGATAAATAAGTAGTCTTGCCAATCTCAGGATACATGAAGTGGAAGAAAAACTGCAAATTGCATGTTAATTCTGTACTACACCATTTACTGAGTTACGTGCATTTATTGAATTAATTGAAAACCTCCACTTCACCAGAAAGATCCATGGGTGATACTAAAACAACTGATGTCTGCCCTAACGATCCATTTCCAGGAGCACAAATTGATGCCTGTTCCCCACCTATTCCACCCTGCTCTTTCTAGACCTTCTTCTCCCCTCATACTCGAATCCCCACTCCAGTTCCTTCTGCCACCATCGTTCTGTAACTTTGCTACTTAGAGCCACAGATGGCCTCAGAGTAACGCCCTCCATCTTTAGATCTTGTCTGATATTCTTGCTAACACACCCTAGCAGAGAACAAGCATTTATTAGTGACTGATACCTACTGTTGACTATATCATTTTCCACTGAACTGATTTTTTTTTTATTTGTTCTGTGCATTTGACTTTCCGTTCTTAACTGCAAACTACTTTTATGTCTTACAGACTGTCACGTTGCTGAAACCACATCTCATACATCCTGTTTATCAGCCAGCACCAAGCAACACAGCCAAGCCAAGGATGCATCTCTGTAAACCTCACAGGTAAGCTTCTTTCAAATAAAACTTACTGATATCTACATCTAGAATACTTTAAGAAAAAAGTTGCACTCCCACAAAGTAGCAATTTATTCCTGACCGAGTCTCCATTAGTTTGCCTGCAACCAAGCCCCACGCTGCTTTTGCTTCTCTGAAGAAATACCTATCATATCCCTGACACAATTTGCTCTTGAAAAATCCATCTCAAGTACTGACATTTTATTCAGACTGGTCAAGGATTGGCTCAGATTTCATTCTGGATATCGAGCTAGGCTCTGGAACTCCTCCAGTCCTCTTTCTGTTCACTTTTTAAAGACATCTTCTTGCAGGACATTGGTGTGTGTCTCAAAGCTGTTAACAGTTCAGCAACTACTACAGGTAGCTTCCTAAACCTCTTGGATAAGGTTCTGCACTCTCTACAGGCTCCAGCACCTGACCTTTGGGGGCTACCAGGAGAGCACACACTGAACTCCCCCACGCCTGTCCACCCCTCTATGCCATTCCAGCCCCAGCATCTTGCAGCTCCCAGATCTGACTGTATGCTCACAGGCCCTCCTGCCATTGAACCTGCTTCATTAGCAGCACCCAAACTATGTTTACAGGAATAAATGGAGTATTATGTTAAACTTATTTCCATGTTATTCAAAGGAACATTCAAGGATTGCTAGAAGCTAACATTTTTTTTCTTGCAAATTCTCCAAGTTAGAGAAGTGCCAGTCAATTTTGGACCACGCAAAGAAATTGCAACAACTTTAACAAAGCAAACTTCCTGTACTAACCCTTTTATGACAAAGAACACATTCATAGTTTCATGATTAACAGAGTGACCTTAGCTTCCAGAAAGCTCGTTATCGATCGCTGAAACTAATTCATGATTGCTTCAGCACAACTGCTGCTGGTCACCCGATGCACAGAAGTAACCCAGTCTCCTGGCAGAAGGCTGCACAAACCTCCCACTGCTTCCCATGACTCTGAGGATGGCTGTTAGTTCGAATACGGTATCTTGGCATCTCAGAGCACTGACAGATTATAATCAATAAAACTAAGGCCTAAGTGAAAGCTGCTTTGAGTAAAAACAAATTCAAAAGTTGAATCTATTTTAAGTATATAATTTAAAATAAAAAATTAAAGACCCTTACTTGGGTAAAAACCAAGGAGGAATGTTTCAGCACTACGTTTCATTTTCCGTCAGATGTCCCTCTGTCACCCCAACGCTGAACAACAGGAATTAATTTTTGATAACGTTAAGGCATACCTCGTCGCTCCAGCCTCTAGCACGTACAGGAGCGCGTAGCAGAGCGTATGGTCCTGACCTTACAGCAGGGACTGCAAGGTGAAGGCATCTCAGGAACAACAGCACATGGACAACTGTAGGCGTATTTGCAAACTCTGACCTGCTGTCCACCCACCAAGCCTCAGCACTATTCCTGCCATCACACACCAGCAGCCAATACACGATTCACTCCTGTCTGAAGGACCTTCCTCGGCAGCCATCACGGAAGAGAAGGGCTCTGGAAGGTTTCCTCATGCAGAAGAGCACAGCCCTGGCCAATACACATGCACTACAAAGCCCTGTGTAAGGGCTGAATTCTGATGGTAATGTCCAAAACACCGAATGTAAGTCAAGTAACACAATGTGAATGTCACCCTATCACGCATTTACCTTACTCTAGCAATCTCTTTTAAGTGCAGCAGTTTCCTGAAACGTTTTCAACGCCTATAAGCAAATATGTTTTATGCACTGATTGAATACACATGAAAGATGACACACTAAGGTGTGGCTTTTCTTGCTTGCGTTGCTTTAAAGACACAATAAGATTATATTTCCTTTCAGGCTTACTCTCCAGAAGGTCACCTGCTCTAATGGCTCCTATTTTCCAAATGAGCAGTATTAGAACAGAAAGAAAATTAAACAATTCTCCCAGTATATTGAAGTATATGGCATTGACCAACTTACTTTGCTTCATCTTTTGCAAGTCGCCAACTCTGCTCTTTGGAAGTTTTATATGGTCTGCTTCAATTCTGTTTTCTTTCTGACTTCCCATATTTTCTCCAAAATTTAAGTGCTGAAGAGAATTTGGAGGTCTCTCTTTCGCAGCATCAGCTTTTCCATCATTGTCACCATGCAAACCTGCAGAATAAGGGAGCGTGTTCTGTTTACATGGCTCCAAAAGTGGGTTACAATGCTACCATGAGAGAGAATTAAGGCAAAGTCACCCGACTCACAAGCAGTACATTTAAACATTGTCTATGGATTTGTGTCCTTTCTAACTACTACTCTTCCAAACTCGTTCACTGCAGTACTTCTTGTTGTCTCACACCATAAGCCCCCCCCATCACCCTCAAGCCAGCTGGTAACAAGAGCAGGTCACTGAGCAAGTTGCAGACCCACTGTTACTCTGTGCATAGATCATCAATCAGCTCCTGATGACATGCTGCAACCCTCACTAGAACCCCTACGGACAGTACTAGTTGCCATTGCTCTCTCCTGTCCAGTGGAGAAATCTCAAAACATTTCCCTTTGAAACTTCTAATTGTCAAATTTGGCTAATCAAAAGGCTTAGAAATCACTGGGTGCATGTGGAAGCGAGAAGAGACCACGTAACCAGCAACCTCAGTGCCGCAGGAGGCCAGGCTAAGAATCTATTCCATCTTGTATCCTGCAGAAATTGGTGGGTTTGATTTTTTTTTTTTTTTTTTTGAAACAATATCAAATGAAGAAAGGGCTGGCCAAATGCACCTAGTTTTCATAATAAAACAGCAAATATTAATTGGAAAGTTTGGCACAAAATGTTGACACATGATCTGCTAGCAAGACCTTTACCTGCTGCCAGATGGGGAGCGCGGGGCTGTTCCGTTGGAAGATTTAGAACAGGCTGATGATCATCACTTTTGGGAGCTGAAATAAGTGGCTTCTTTATCGCTAAAACAAAATACATTGACAAAACCTTAACGTGAAACAAGCAGACGATGTAACAACTTCCTCTGACAATCCTGTAAACATTTTGTTTTCAAATCATGGATGAAAATATGAAATATGGAATTTCCTGCAAAAACAACTAACAGAAGCACTCGGTATTGAGAATGCAAAACTATAACAAGCAGTAAAAATTTTCAGACTTTATATCTCACTTGAACTTTACTATCACAGACAGATTTTAACACTCTGTTCACTATGAAGCACATGGTATTCACACAGAATACATATGACACCAAAAACCCTATTGTGGAAGTATGAGAATATTTCTCCTAACCAGTGGGAGTATCTTCAGCTTTAGCAGGGTCATTGTCTTCTATTTCAGGCATGCCTGCATCTCCTCCCGGTTTGATTTTCTCTGTAAGACAAGAATAGGACGTTCTGCCTTATTAACCTTCAAGTTTTAAGACTCGGCTTCCCTCTTGTGGAAGGCTCCAAGACCAGAAGGCCTTCATCCACAGAAAATGTCCCACATTTGATCATGCAACTACAAAACTCCTTGTACTGTTCTGTCAGAGTCCCTGAAGACTGCTTTGGAGCACTGGTCCCAAAGTCAGTCAGTGCAATCTTCAGAAAAGGATGGAAATGGATGCACTGCTCTTGGTGGCCAAGTAGGAAAAGCTTGCTTTGAGAAGCTGGCTGGAATAGACACTGCACTGGTACAAACAGGGGTAGGTTCAGCAGCACAAGCAGCAGCAGCAAGGGGAGCCCCTACACCTGCAGGGGCCTAGGGGCAGAAGGCGACTGCAGCGGTTACTCCCTGAGAGCTGCCCGCACAGCACCTGGGAACCAAAGGCTCCCGCTGGTCCTGTGAGTTACTCAGCTAGAGACTTCTCAGAGGTTCCAGTGCTCCTCACCTCTGGCCACCTCTGGGCAGATTCCAGCTCTCCAACAACATGCCCCTCCCCAGCTCCCCTCAAGGCGAATTTCACTGCGAGCGGAGCAGCAATCCCCAGCTCACACCTGGCCACATGAGGAAGGAGATGCCAAACTACAAAGATGAACACAGAACTGTGCAAGAAACTACTGTCACAAAAGGGCTCAGCAAAAGGACGTGACCATCTCTGCATACCTCTAAACTCTAACTTAGTACAGGGACATACAGCTAATGGAGTTATCTGAGCCAAAGAACTCGTTGCTCTACTTCAGAGAAAAACGTGATTCCGTACAATAGCAATAGCACACCTGGCCCATTAGCTATCAGAATTGGCAAAAAAAAAGAAAAAAAAAAGGAAATACCTTTGCCATTTACAACACGATCCGAAGGCAGTTCATTCTTTTCTACACTTTTTTCTTCCATCTCTGGAACAGTCTTGGATATTGCCTGGTCATCACTATTGGGATTTGCTTCAGTGTCTTTATTGGATTGAATTTTCTGCGTTGCCTGTTAGGACAAATTAACAGGGAACAAATATTAAGTATATCCCTGAACATTAAAAAACAACCTCCCTCAAATTTAAGATTACTTTGGGGAAGCCAAGTCACATTTATGAATTAGATGATCACCAAAGTGGACAAAAGCAGAAGTTTGTATGTAGAGGACTTCAGTCTTGAGAGTAGGAGGAGAGTTTCTGGACATAAAATGCAAAACCCTGCATGGCTATAAGACATTTACATTGGCATACAATAGCTGAACCATTCATAAACTGTGAACAACATCAGAGCTATCCCAAAAGAACGGCAAGGAAGCCATTCCACAACACATTGTAATTGCAACCCAACAGATAGAGAACCTTGGGAAGTTATTTTCGTGGGTGCTGCATCTGCTAACATCCTGCCTCCAGCAGGGCCCTACCACATGTGACTTAGGAACAAACAAACCTACACGGGCACACAGAGAAAACTACCACAGTAAAAGGAGTTAAAGCCAACTCAACTCTTAAACGTATCACATAACGGTGAAGACATCATTGGCCTTAAACCTAAGGTCATGGTCTTAAAAACTCTTCTAGACATCAAGGGAAGATCTGATTGAAACCGCCTTGAAGTCTGCCTTATCACTTGCAATGTTTCTAAACAGAGACTAAGCAAGGGAATGAAGCCTTCAGAAAAGCAGGTTATTTCATCTGGCTGTAGGCCAGAGGCCCATATTCTGCTCGCACCACATAATAAATGCTTGATACCATTCAAGCACCGCTATTTGCATCCCATTAGCACTAGCGGCTTCAAGGGAGTTCAGGGTCCCCTCTGAAATAGCTTATTTGAGGCTGTTGGAACACAGATCCTACCCTGTACAGCTACAAAGTAATATCCATTTTGCATAGAAGAAACTAAAACCCTGAGTGACAGCGTCACCCAGGAAGGCTGCAGCAGACCAAAGAATTAAACTCCATCTTCACGGCTCTGCTCAACAACCGAGCACAACAGGCAGACGGTCTCAGACTAACACCCATCCAGGGCTGCTCAGCACAACATTTAACTCAAAGTCAGAGGAGAAAGGTGCAAGCCCTCCTGAACCGCTACCTGAACCGAGTTAACCACCAGCAGCCTTTGGGTTCCTCGAAGAAACAGAACCACACATTACCTTTTGTTCCCGTACAATTTGGTCCATTAATTTCTTTATGTTTTCTTCATGTTGCAGTCTCATTTCCTTGATCTGCTGCCCACACTGCAGACTTAATTAGAAATACACAATCAGTCACATTTCATTTGTTGTATTTGTTATATCCATTCTGCCATAAATTAAATACAGGCGGAAAATGACGTGGCACAGAAAGCAAAACCTGAGACATAACTAGAAAAGTGTGTGCAAAGCCCTCTGGAATAAGATGTGTGGAGTGGAAATAGACTGAATATAGGAGAAAAATTGGAACTGGAAAAACTAAGGACAAAGTAGAACAACAGCAAAGTAACAGAAGTGTTGTGAACACAATTCCTCCAAAACCTGGAAAGCAACTGAAAATCCAAGCTTCACGGTTAATCTGTCATCAGCGTGTATTTATTGCACTCGGAAAGCAACACGTCTCCCATGGCTGTCAACACAGGAGATGCACAACTACTACTACTACCCTGCTGCTATCAGTTACTGCTACCAGCCCAAACAACAAGCTCCAAACGGCACAGCTCAATGCCCCAGCCTCTCCAACAAGCCAGGCAGAGATCCACACAGCTCAACACAACTCCCATCTCTCACAAACCTGCAAGTACTCAGCACACACAGAAAAGAATATGTACTTTCCTTGTGTGCAAGTTTCAAGCATTTTCTCAGTGTTCATCTCCCCCATTCCTTACCCTTCAGAAGCAGCAGTCCTCCCTGCTTCCCCACCACACGTGTAGTTTCAGCCATACACAATGCTTTCAGCTGGGTTCAATAAATTACACTTTCAGGAAGACAGCAACCAACAATCCCAGTGGCTTACAGAACTGCATTGATTAAACTCTTCCACGTGCTTGTTAACTAAGATCTGTGTTGTGAACACTGGACAATTCAAATACGCCAGAGTTTTCACAGATTGTATCTCATTTATGGCAGCGAGGAGATAACACACGATAACAGAACTTTAGAAATCAAACAGCTAAGTGACATCAGTGAATGGGTACACTGCAGTCTGGGGATTAACAGAAATACGATTGATTTGTGCTTTTTAACAGAGGCAGACTTCTGCTACGCACACACCAACCTACAGCTCCTAGCATTCCAGGAGACATACCTGTCATATTCCAGCCTCCTCGTAAGGTAAGTGTTGTTCTTCTTGTACTCATGCAGCTGGTCTTCCTGGCGGACAAATTCCTGGCGTAGTTCTGCCAGTTGTTCTAGACCAAAAAGCAAAAATCAACATGAATGTATAGCTCAAACATGAATGCCCCATGGCAGATATTGCTATCTTAATATTGCTATCTAAGTTAAAGATTCGCTCGAGTTTTGTTATTTCTTCTACATAAAAGGATTCTTTCACTTGAAAAAGATGCCAACTAAAGATGTCACTACAAAATATATGGAACAACTCTTCTGATACTACGTAACTGATGCTAAAAAACACAGAATTATTCTTTCCCTTTTCAGAAGACTTACAGAGTGCTATTTCATCTAGCTGCTGGAAATTTCACCAATTTCCTGAAAAAAAATCAGTTGTTCTGAGTAGCAGAGAAGTATCATTAAGTTATTCCTTTTCTACAATAAATGCCCAAAGAAGGTACTTTCACACCATCCACATTATCTGTCTTCACAAGGAATTGCTCTACATGTTTTCTCCCTGCTTCTCAGGGAACAAGGAATTGCTGCAGCTCCCTGCCAGTTTACACTGCAGCCATGCAGACACAGGCAGAAATGCCAGGGGTTTTGTTTGCAGCTACCTACAAACTTGGGCATTTGCTGCCCCAGGTTTCTCCAAAGCCAACACACGACAACAATGCCTGTAACAGCCACCCTACAAGTTCCCTTCTGTTCCTCTTCTAAGGCAGTGTCAGTGCCACAGCATCGCTGACCCAGCTGTACTGAGCCGTGCAGTTGGTCATGGACGCGACGGCAGCGTCTCGGGAGCAAGCAGTGCCTTGCTGCAGTGCCTTGCTGCAGACAGCAGGGCTGGGGGGTACCCTGCACTACACCCAGAGCAGACATCTAACCAGTACCACAGCATTGCAGCTCACGCCAGGTACCAAGCACTGCTTGCATTTAAAAATGTATTCTGCAGTGCCTCAGTTACAGACTACTCAGCCTCACAGTCTGCCAAGACAGAGTTCGGCCATCCATTCCTCACCCTTTAAGCGATGTATGTCTGCCATCTGATAGGATATGTTGTTCTGCAGCTTCACCTGAAAGGCAGAGACACTCATATGAGTACAGGCAACCTTCAGTAGAGAAGAGAGGGTTCAGACTGGGAAGACTGATGTGCATCTTAACTCATTCTCTTTCCATTGCGAAGAAACTGCATGTAAAGAATCATCAGAATGACACAGAAGTTCTTGTAGCTAAACATACATTATTTATCTGTAAGTAATATCATCAACGTAAACACAGCATTGAGGCTTTGCTAAAAAGGGTTCGGATAAATTTCCTTCCAAAGACATCTCCATCAGAACAGATTCTGCCAGGACTGAACTAAGCACACTGCACTCGGGTGCTGCAAAGGGGACAGCGTGTTTCCAATGTCCAAGTAGAGGAAAAGCGTACAAAAATAAACAGCATCATTAGTGAAACGAGTTCTACCTAATGTTTATTTAAAGTAAACATTTAGTGTGATGCTACATAAAATTCTTAACACAAATTATACTTTCAAGGGAGAATCTGACACCAGTGGACTTCCACAACAGCCTTCAGTTTGGTATTTTCAGTAAGGAGAATAGCAGTTACAGTACCAAAGAAGTGCACGTACACAGTCATCAAGCAGAGGCATTTGCTCCTGTTCTTACATAAAGACAAGAGGAGAAATTAAGGGAAAAATGCACACACGGCATTCTGAGAAAGGGTGGGAACCCCTCGAGCAGCAGCAGGCAGCACGGCTGCTGCCATCGCTTCTCCGGCCGTCCCACGGCTGATGGGAAGGGTGCTGAGAGGGGGCCGTCAGCCGGGGGGGACAGAGCTACCTCTTGGGATACTGAAGACGGCATTTAGCTAACTAAAAAAAGGCAAAACAAACCAAAGAGAAGGTACAGAAAGCTCGGCTGTGAGCATTTCCACGGAGCTTCGGCACCGTTTCAGGTCCTGCTGCCCCTGCTCCCCAAGAAGCCCCATTTCCCACCGCCTCCAAGGGGAGCCCGAGCACTCCAGGCCCTCTGAATCCCCCCTGGGCTCTGAGCCACTCACCTGCCCTTCCTGTCACAGCAAACAGAGATGCACGTCCTTCCCTTCCTAGGGCTTCCTCCACGTGCCCCCCGTTCCTTTAACCCTTTAACGAGGTGCCACAGCTGCTTTTGTTGTGACAGGCAGCACTCAGCTCCGGGCCGCACGACCCTGCCTGTCCCGAGGGGGTGCGGGCAGGCAGAGCTTCGGGAGCTGCAGCCAACCGAGAGCTGTCGGAAGGGCGAGCCCCTGCTGTCTGTCTGTCGGAAGGGCGAGCCCCTGCTGTCTGTCTGTCGGAAGGGCGAGCCCCTGCTGTCTGTCTGTCGGAAGGGCGAGCCCCGCAGATGGCTCCCAGGCCCTGTCCCGCTGGCAGCAGCCCCTGGTGCAGCAGTGGGGAGCGGGGCAGAGCCGGGCTGCGGGGACCTGGAGGGAGCATCAACGGACGGACAGAACGCACGGCCCTGCACAGCTGCTCAACGGGGCCATTACCCCAAGAAAGAGTACCAGAGGATGCAATCCCTTGGGAACCCAAGAAGCCTGACCACACTGCTGGAACCCAGCACCAACCCCCCGGGGCGCTTACGGAGCCTTCTCAGCACGTTCCACAGCCATGCACTGGTGAACCCGTGGCACGCGCTCCTTGCCCACCAGGAAACCACAACATTACAGACATTCTAGTTACAGGACAAAGAACGCTCAAATTAGAGCTCTGGCCTTCTGTGCTCTATTTTAAAAGCACAGTAGGGCCCGTGGTGAGGATTTGTGTAGCAGCACAACACAGCAGCAGCCTCCGAGCCCTGCCAGCCCAGCACCCAGCGACAGGGAGCAGGGCAGGCACAGGAGTCGAGCACTGAGCAGAGCAGTGCTTCCCTATTTCCAGAGAAACGCAGAAGCAGGTGATGTAGAAAAATGCAAAACCATCGGCAATAATCACTATTTTTGCCCTGTCTTCCCCTCTGATGCAGTCCTTTCCCAGAACACAATAAACCTGCAGACAGTGGAGATCCTGCGAAGCACTGGGCCGTTCTCCAACCTCCACACACCAGGATTTATCACACAGAAAGCCCTCCTGCTGCCTTGCTTCTGCTCGCCCCATAAAACATCTGCCTTGTGAAGCGCTGGTGGGGAGGAACTGTCTCTGTTAACAGGAATTTGATTTGAAGATAGCATCAGTTTTATCACACAATCTTTCATTTTGACAACTTTGAGTTTCAGAGAAAAGTGACAGAATTTACAGCCTAACAGCCCGGCTGACAGCAAACGCCCCTAACCCGAGGGACAGAAAGGCAAGAAGCTGTTGATGATGCATGGGATCTGTTCCACCTACACATGCAAAAACCCACGAACCATGGCACGAGCCCTGTTCCTCCAGGGCTGTGTCCTCCCGGGAGCCAGACCCGTGTGCACTGTCCTTGTTTCTCGTGGCTTCTCCAGTCCTTTCCAAAGCAGCTAGGAAGTGTGAAAGAGATTCTCTCTAGCTCACTGAGCTCTGCACAGGAAAACAAACGTCAAAAATCCACTGCTTGCCAGAGCCAGCCGTAGGTAAGGCAGCTCTGCCAGCGCTTCCAGACTGTGAGAGCCCCCTCGTCCAGTGAAAGGCAACGTAAGGAAAGAAAGCTGCAGACACACTGGAGCTTATCTATGTACTTACTGCAGCACAGAGCACAGGCGGTAACTGCTTGTAACTGCTTCCCAGTGAAGTGGTCAGCTGTGAACACCCCCCCCCCATTTCTCTGAGTCGCTTCAGCCCCCGAATTGCTGCCAGGGCAGCGCAGGTGTCTGCACAGCGCTGCGAGCAGAGCCCGGGCACCCCGCACAGCCCCGCAGCGCCTGCAGGAGCAGCACGGGTCCCTTCGCAGGCTGGCAGCACCAGGGGATACGCTCCATGACCCTTCCACTACCATCAAGTTTCAGAATAGCCGGGGTCTGGCAATTACAGCAGCCCTGGAGATGAAGCACTGTCCCACGCAGAGTGGCTGCTGCCGAGGAACTCGCAGTGAGGGAGGAAGGGGCACCCGGCAGCGCTGCCACAAAGCCGTCGCTTTGCCAGCCGAGGAGCTGGCAGGGAGCTGCGGCACCACACAACAGCCAGCTGCTTCCAGGGGCTGCACCTCCAGGCACCAGCTAAGGGGCGAGGATGGATGTACTCCACAGCTGGCACAGCCAGCAGCAGCTCTGGAACGGAAAGGCGTGCTCCTGAGTGCCCCAGCAAGCACGGCTCTACCAGCCCCTGCCCGCTGGACGGCTGCCACGTGGGAGCTCTCCACCACGATTCCTGCCATTCAGTCAGCTTCCTGAGCTGACTGCAAAGGGACGCGTAAAGCTCTGAAAAAATGTTTCCTCACGATATGCAAAAAAGTAGGAAGCACTCAGAGAAGGACTAACGCTGCGTGCAGCACCTCCCAAGCACTGGCACGGGGCGGTCCCGGCACCCATCCGCCTGCCCCAGAGCAGAGCTCTGCCCTGCCCCAGGGCCTGGCAGCCCGTCAGGAGCTCATCAGAACGAGCACAGGGCAGTGGGGTACGAGACTTCCCAAGACATCAGCCCTCTTTAGCAGGAGGCTGATTTACAGCTGCCACTTCCGCTGCGGGTGTCACCAAGCACTGCTCCCAGTCAGAGCTACCGATCGCGGGCACCGTGCTCCGCCACTGCTCCTCTTCTCCACGCCTCCCCTTCCGCAGAGGCAGGCCTGCGCTTTCCTTCACATTTAAGTAGACTTCCATTTCCAGAAAGGCTCTTTTCCAAATTCTAGTCATAAATATTCCCCAATTCGTTTTTTCAGATCTTTAGAAGATCTCTGTGAGAGATTCACCTCTAAAGGTCCCCCACCACACCTCTGCCAGATTGGCGGCAGCAGTTCCGCTGGGCCTGAACGTACCAGCTACAGAACTGCTCCCACCAGGCTCACAATCCTTTGCTTTCCAGCTTCCAGGGCACCAAAGTAAGATGCTCACCTGTACCAAGGGGCCACCCTCAGTGCAGCCTCACGAGGCAGGAGGTTCCTTCCCACCTCACCCCCATGCTCCTTAGCACTCTGCTGCCAAGGAGAGCCCTCAGCTTCCTCACCAGCAGCTGCTGCCTCGCTGCAGCTCACACACTGAGTGTAAAGGGGTTTGGTGTGCTTTTTTTTTTTATTTGTTTTTTAAACAAGACACTGGGCCGCTTGATTACCTTTGTACACCTGTCACCAGAGCAAGCAATGCTGTGGTGCAGCACGACCGGCTCGCTGGGAGCGGAGGGAGGGGATGGGCTCCGGGCTCGGCTGCCACGGAGCTGGGAGGAAGCTGGCTGAAGAATCACAGCTTGCCTCAGCCTGGGGAAATGCACAGGTGCTCTGTGTGACCACGGGGCAAAGAACCTGTGGTGAAGGCGAAGCAGCACAACGCACTGCTGAGGCCGTGACAGCCCCCAGAGCTGGGTCCTGCACAGGAGTTCGCTATGAAACAGCCCCAGGCGTGCTGCGATCGCTCGGCACCCCAGGAACCCAGCGCTGGTGCTCTGTGACTGCACAGAGCTTCTGCGAGAACATCTCTGCAAAATTCTAGCCCAAGCAAAAGAAATATATAGGTATCAGGCAAGTCTTTGGCTCGGGCACTTTACACACACCATGCATTTTTTGGTAGCAGACCTTCACACTGCTCTACGCTCTGCACTGGAGTCGCTTGAAAAGTTTTTCAGTGTTTTGTTCATTTGTTTTTAAGCAACTCAGCCTGCTTGTCCTCCCTATTTGTATATTGAGGCTCAATTTGAAAGAAAAACAACATAACCAAAGCACAGCAGTTTAAGCCAGGACAAGTGGGTTTCTGCCTTTCGCAAAGGGAACCCCCTTTGTCACAAACCCGGCGGCTCAAGGGCCAGGCCAACAGCTCAGCTCCTCCTGCCACAGACTTTACAACTTTCACGTCTGCATGAAATACTTATCAATTAAGGCAGGTTTGTATGGCACCATGGTATTGTCAGCCACACTGGAGTTCAGCTGCATTCATCTCCAGCACCGCTGCCTCCCACCACACCCCACGGGGCTCTGCCCGAGCCTCGGAGGAACCCAGCCGGAGAGGAAAGGGCCGGGTCGGCTGCACACCCGGCCTGCACCTCAGTGGCGAGAGGGAAACAATGCAGAACGGTGACACAAAGTAAACCTGAAGGAGCTGGGAGTTCTCCCAGCTTGCTTCCTGCTAAGCAGATTAAGCCACATGAGTGTTTACTTTTGCTGTGACAATTAAGTGCATTTTCTTATCCTGTGAGAAGCAGACAGAGCGATATTCCCACAAATCCTGCTGCGACAACGCGCTCCCTCAGCAGAGCTGCAAACTGCACGCAAACAGCACTCGGTGCCACTGTTACAGAGCGGGTGAGGCTGGAGGGGCCTCAGGGGCCACCTGGCTCCAGCCCCGCACACGCCGGGGGTCAGGGAGCTGCCCTGCCACGTGCCGTGGGCTGAGCTCCCGGGGGCAGCCGCACCTGTTAGGGAACCGCGCTGGAAGCTGAAGCGTTCGCTCCTTTTCCTGTCTGTCGGGAAAAGAATGCCCATGCCACGTCTGCACGAGGAGCTGCACCGAGCTTCCCCTGCGCCCAGCTCCCCACATCAGCCCGCAGCCATGGGGGGGGGGCACGGCCAGGCCCCCAGCCGCGGGGTGACAGCCCCCCGGGCCCGATGGGCTCACAGCCGCAGCTCTGTGGCTGCAGGGCTGCCTGCAGCTTCCCGGCCGTCCCGGGAGACCAGCCCAGCTCCGGACGGCATCCCAGAACGCGCTCAGCAGCAGCACGCAGCCCCCGCGGCTCTCGGTGCGAGCACGGCGCCCGCCCGCCGCCCGCTCCGGACCCGCCCGCCCCGCGGAGCCCCGCGACCCGCAGCCCCCGGGTCCCGCCTCACCCTGCCGTCCTCGCAGCGCTTCAGCTGCGCCTCGCGGGCCTGCAGCTGCCCGCTCAGGTGCCCGTAGTCCGCCTCCTTCTGCTCCAGCTGCCGCCGGTGCGCGTCCACCCGGCCCAGCAGCTCCGCGTTGCGCTTCTCCAGCCGCCCGCGGGC
>WBMW01006255.1:227417-259152 GCA_013396635.1 Penelope pileata | reverse complement strand
CCACCAGCCCCAGCAGCGCCGCCAGCGCCAGGGGGGGCAGGCGGCCGCCCCTCCGGTTGGCTCCGAAGCCCACCATGGGGGAGGCCGCCGAGCGGGGACTCCACCCGCTCACCGCCTCCGCCCGCGCCTCAGAGGGGACGAGGGGCGAACCGGGGGCTGCCGCGGGGCCGCCTGAGGGCAGCGGGCGGCTGAGGGAAGCGCCGCTCNGGTGTGGGCGCTGCCCTTCGCCTCAGGAGCTCCTGGAGGGCGTTCTGTGAGGAGAGCAGCGCTTTGTTTTCAAGAACTGCTCAGATAAAGCGCTTATTTTCATCGCGTACCCTCATTAATCTCTCGTACGGCCGTAGAATCAGTAAGGTTGGAAAAAGCCTCCGAGATCACCAGCTGTCGGCCCGTAACTTTGCCAGAAGCGCGGCGCGTCCTCACGGGGCCGGTGTGGCTTCCAGCGCCCGAGGGGCCCTGCTGCTGTGACAGGAGCGAAGCGGTGGTCTCGGTGCAGCCCTCTGGCAGCCCTGCTCTCAGCAGCACCCGGCGAGGGGAGAATGAGGAGAAACCCCCAGCGCTGCGAGCTGGGAGGAGAGAGCAGTGCTGGAGAAACAACATGAATTGTTTCCTGTGGGTACAGCACGCGGGGTCTGTCCGCTGTGACAGCGTTACAGATAGGTGATCCCTTCTGTTCTTCCATCAGGTTCTGTGCTGTTCTTGCGTCTCACACAGCACCGTTTGTGTCCTGGCACTCTTAATTGCTGCCACCCGGGAGCCAGTTAATCCCCATGTGCGGAGCTGCGTTCTGCAGGTGGCAGTGTGGGTTCGCGGTCTGTCCCGGAGCTGCAAATTCTGCTCATGGTAAAGGCAGACGGTCCCAGCATGAGCCCGCTCCGTGGGGCTCGTTCTGTCTGGTGCACAGCCCTCTGCAAACCCCAACACGGCACGAAGGGGGATGTTTGCCTAAAGAACAGAGACACAACATGAAGCGTACATCTGAGCTCAGGACTGCGTGTTTCCCACGAGGATTTCTCCCCAGTGTGTGGAAGCCTGCTCAGAAATCCCATCTCCTCCCGTGCCCACAGCACTTCCCAGCTGCTCCCTGCGCTGCTGTCTGTGAGCTCAGCCGCTGCCCCGCACCCTGCCTGCACCCGCAGGACAGCTCGCGGGGGCTGCTTTGGCCTCGCTGTAGCACAGCAGCGATGGAAGGGTCCTTTGCCCCTTGTACGCCTTGTAGTGGTCGTTGTGGAATACAGTGCAAGCACAACAGCCACGTTTCAAACACCACACCTGCCCTGGGGCAGCTGGAGGGGGCAAAGAAGAAAAATGGCTTAGAGCTGTATCAAAACACCACGTGCTTCTGTGTTCCAAAACCTCACCTGCTTCTGTGCCTTTTTATTGAGGAGCAGCTCTGTGAGAGTACTTGTGGAGCATTCAAGTCTAATATCCTTGTAGAAACAAAAAATGTATTTAAATCAAAAAATCACAACAGTAATGCTTAACTTTGGGAAGGGGAGATACACAAATCAAGGACGTTTGTCAGATGGAAAGTTGTTCAGGGGGATGTAACGTCTCTGTATCATGTGGAGGTTGCTCCAACACTGAGTGGTGGAAACTCTGCCTGGGGGTTGGTCGCACCTGGGAGGACCTCAGAAGTAACGCTGTGCTTCCACAGAGCTGGAGAGGCTGTTCGGGGTTTTCAGCCATCTTCCTGAGAAACACAGCTTGTGTCCAAACAGGGCAAACAGAAAGAGCAATCTGTCAGGTTAAATGTGGAACTACCGCGTGGCTGACTAAAATGATCTTGAGGAGAAACTTGCTGAAGGCATGAAAAATGTTCACACGTATTAGAATTACAGGCTGATCACCTACCAGCCTTGCCAGCTCAGCAAAAGCGTGAAAAGAGCCAGCCAAGGAGAAGTAGGGCTGTAAAAGAAAATATTCTGTATTCCTGTTCACTAGAGAAGATTCTCCTGCGAGCCTTCAGTTGGGGCCCAGGTACATGTCCAAGAACTGGAAGCATCAGCGGAGTGGGAGCACCAAAGTGCCTGACAGCAGATACCAGGCCAAAACACAGGGCTGTAGAGGAACTCCGCTGGGACACCACTGTGCACGAGTCGTTGGGTGGCCAGGACACCAGTGTGGCTGCTCCTGTCCGTGAGTGACCTGAGGAACATCAGACAAGCTGGCCGAAGCTGTGCAGGTACGAGAAACAGATCTGTAGATAAACGTGATGCATTTGGAAAGAGTAAGCAGAGCTCTGGCAGAGGAGGGTCAGTTCTCTGGGTCTCGTTAGAGATTTCTGAAGGAGTCAAAAAGAAGTGCTCATGGTTGATTTGATTATCACAACACACTTGAATTCAAGAAAGTTTTCTTGAAATTCCTTGCAAAGGTTTCTTAAATTAAACTATTAAACTGTTGCAGGGGAACTGTTAGGTCATGGCTTGAACCTGTGATTGAGCACCTGGTGAGGGGTGTGGCTGCCCGGGGAGCACAGCAAATTGTTGGCACCTGTGCTCCCCTGGGACAGGAAGGGGTGGGCCCAGGGCAGGGCCATCCTGGGCTCATATAAGGGCCACCACTGCAGGGAGAATGTTTTTTGGGCCTTGGCTGCTGCCTGAGGAGGGGTGCTGTGTGGCTGGGGAGCCTCCTCGCTGCTTGGTGAGTCAGAACTTGTGTGGAGCCTTTGTTTGTGCTGGTTGTTAAGGCTTATTGCCTGGGGTTGCAAGGAATGTGTCTGAAGCGATTTTGTTTCCTCGTTTGCAAAAGAGCCATGAACAAAAGGAAATGTGGTTGGGTAGAAGTTGAGAAGCACGGAGTTAGCAGCTTGTTTACTGGTGAAGCAACTGGTGAAGTCTGTGACCTGTCTTTTTTCACCTTTTCATAGCGAATTCTTTTTGCAGGGGGGAAAAAGCAGTGGATGACAGGGCAGTACAACTTGCTGAAAATCCATATCATTTTTCAGAATAACTGAAAGTGAAGCTGGCTAGGAAGGGTTATGGAATTCCAAGGTGTAAGGTAACTGAGTAAATAAAGTAGCAAAGGAATTCAGTTTTAATAAGTGTCAAGTGATGCATGCAGGATTTAAAAACAGTTGTAATGCCACGTACACCATGGGCTGTGATCTCTGATAATGTCTCCTTTATTCTTGTGGGTATTCAAAAGGAATGAAAAAAAAAGGGGGGGAAGTGAAATAAAGGGTAGGAGCTGGTAGGCTAGAAATGGAGAATAAAACAAACGGTGCTGTCAGCGCATGGCTTTGTGCTGTGCTTCTGCTCCCTGAACGCTGCAGCTCTCATCAGGAGCTTACGGAAAGGTCGTGCACCGAGGGGCGATCAAAGGCACGGGTGGCTTTGTGCAGGGAGGCTGCGGGGGAGCTCGGAGAAGGCGACAGGGAGTGGGGCTGGGATGAAGGTGCTTGAAGTGGTGAGTGATGTGGAGAAGATAAAGAGGAAAGGTTATTTCACCAGTGTGGCTAACAAGTGCTGGGCGAGATCTCTGGGCGGCGGGGTTAAGGAGAGGGATGTGCTTTCTCCATACAGCACGTGGTCTGGTTGTGCAGCACTGCTGGGCTGTGGAGACCAGGAGTACGGCCTCATGCAAGAAGGTGTTATGTATTCTGTTTGTATGAGTAGGATGTCATAAAAACACAGAGAAAATTGACCATATAAAATTGTAGTTTTTCTGGAAGACATTCCAACATTTTCCAAGGAAGAACGGTTAGAACAGGGTGGTAGCTGCAGGCAGGTGTGAGCTGCAGCGTGAGACCCTATGGACAAAGGGATCACTTAAAGTAACCTCCGAAGCCAAGGAACTGCTCTTCTGATCTGTGCTGTTACTGTCTCTAACAGTGTATTTGTTGTGCCTGCCCTGCATCTCATAACCAGGGCCTGAGCCCCATAACCTGGAAATACAGCCTCTCTCCTGCTCGATGACCAGTGCTGTGGTGAGCAGAGAGCGTGCTTCCAGGTCCTGCAGGAGCAGAAGTCGCTCCCAGCTGTGGGCACGCAGAGCTAGAATTGAGCGTGCCCTGACAAAATGCGTGCAGTGGTACAAAGGATGAGTGAGAAATGAAGTGCCTTTGGATGCTGTGGCTCCAGGAGCAGACAGGTCAAGGGGGAAAACACATTTTTTCATTTCTTTGCAGGGATCTAGGGCATATATAGTGCTGAACAGCTAGGCAGTGGAGTTCCTAAAAGGCTTATTGTCTTTCAAGAATATGCATACTGACTTACAAGTACCTGAAATTCCCCAGGCTGTTGCCTGGCACAGCCCTCTCTCTGTGTTGCATGCAAAGAGCTTTTCCAAAGCTTCTCAGACATCATATTCTTGCACAGCATTTGCAGGCAGGTCACAGACATCCTCTCCAGTTGGTTTCACTAAGCAGGATGGTTTTTGCTGATGAAATGCGTATTATGTGTTTGATTTTTGTTTTACTTCCCTTCAGATATTTTGCTTTGCAAAAGGTTTTCTGGTTATTTATTTCCCTTCATTTTCTGCTATAAAGTGTAAGAGCCCCACCCAGTATTCTTAGAACTATAGCTTTCTGTGGTGTTATTACCAAGACATTTTGACATTTAAACCAACAGACAGAGTCCACATTGTTCTACTAGTCAAGTATTTTGATTCCTTCAGAACCTGAAACAAGCTTTTAAATGAAAGATGAGTTTTGATGTATTTGTTCTTTATGCATGGTTTCAGTGTGGAGCTAAGGGGAAAGCATCCTGTGCAAGCTGATAGCTGAGCATGTGGGGAGAGCCATCAGCAAACCAGGCCTAGGCTCCAGCTCAGGCAGAAGGGAAACGGTCCTAACAGAACAAACCCATCTGTGAGTTATCAGCAGCTAAAAGATTGCAGCTGAGAGTGGCACAAACTGAGGAGCAGCTGTTGGGGTGTAGCTGGGGGGACGAGCTGTGACCCTCACCAGCAAGGTGCAGGGCTGGGGGCAGCTCTGCCAGCGGCCCCATGCAAGGCGAGGTGGTGGCTCTGGTCCCAGCACTGCTTCTGGATGCTCTCATGACACACAAGAGCTCAAGTGTGCCCACAGCAAAGCTCGCCCAAAGCATAGATACCAGGTCTGATCTGACCGGGTTCAGTGGAGCTCTGGCCCCTGAGGAGGAGGAGAGGGATCCCAGCTGGGACTGAGCAGGGCATTAAGGCTGTGTGAAGCACCTGGGGGCAATGCAGGTGACTGATTTTGCTCGAGTGATCTGGTGGATTTTGTTGAAAGTGATTTCAGTGAAGAACACAGCAGAAGGAGGTGGGGCTCTGGGGGATGGAGCAGAGAGCTGAGGGCTGCGTGGAGGGACCTCTGAGCCCCGTGGGTGGCTGCTGCTGACTGCAGCGAACCAGGTATGGCCAGGGGCTGAGAGCTGTGCTGGTTTGTTTGGGCTATTCCTCTGCCATACAATGAGCCTTGAGGAAACATTCCTAGGCTGGACTGCCTTCCAGAGCTTCATTTTGTGTTTCTTGGCTGGGGCGTTGCTCTGACTCACTCCTGCCTTTCCTCCTCTTTTGAAATGGTGGAAATGCAGCTGTAGAGTTGAAAGTTTGATGTATCATCAGGTGTGGAATAGTGAATGCTGCATGTGGGAGCAGTGATTGTATAAACTATTCAGCGTTATGGAACACCAGTGGTTCTGGAAGTGTCCTTAAATATTCTAAGACTGTTTTCCAACTGCAGCAGAATGAAGCTTTTTTCCTTTTTCCCCATGTATGCGTTTTGTGTTTTTTACAAACATTCTGAATGCAGAGCTTAAACTTGCTCAGACTTTTAGCGTGTACTTTAAAACCTGATGGCCATGCTCCACCTGTTGGTGAGCTGAGAAACTGTCCGGGGAGCAGCAGAGCCTGCTGCTGGTCGGGTGGGGCTGTGGGCAGCCTGCTCCGGTGGGAGGAGTCCCTGCCCGCGGCGGGGGGGTTGGAACAAGATGGTCTCTGAGGTCCCTTCCAGCCTGAACCGTTCTGTGACTCCAGGTGGGTTGGGCGAGAGCAGGTGCGGCAGCGGGCTGCCGGGGCCCAAACGCTGCAGCAGGGGAATGAATGGCTTTCCAGTGTGGTTGTTGCGGCTGGTGTGTGGGGGAAATGCTTCAGTACAGTTGTCCTGCAAAGTGGCTTTGAAGTGCCATTACTTTCATTAGAGCTGCTTCTGTTAAGAGTTTTGTTTCCTCACTTGCAAGAATAACAGCCAGTAAAAATAATGTTCAATATGGGTGTGTTTTATGAGTGCTTGAGTGGCTGCTCTGGAGCACGCTCCTGGGGCCCCTCTTGCTGGGCTCTCACCGTGCACCCGCAGGCTGGGCTTGTGCTGGCCTGAGATGGGCCACAGAAATGTGGTTCTTTGAAACCTGTTGTTCTCCGTTTCTGGGCTGAGCAGCTGCTGATGCTTCGGTGCCATCTGGCTGGTTTGGCCTCTGGTTTGGAAGCAGCAGCTCAGTGTGTGCACATGAAGCTTTGTGAAGGGGGGCACAGGTGGGTGATGTGCTGTGGGTAAACTCAGCAGCAGCCTGTCTCAGAACTGGCACTGTAGGTATTCAAATGAGTATCCAGCAATGTGCAGCACTCAGCAAAAAGACATTTCCTCTTGAAGCAAAAAGGCAAAGCGTGAGGATGAAGAAGTGGTGCCCCATAATGATGTGTTGCTGACACGCTGCTGTTGCCATTGGCCTGTGTGCACTCCCTGCCTTTTGGTGCCGTATGCTTTCCTGACAGCTCTTTCTTCAGCTGAGATTTTATCAAAGCTCATTACAAGAACAAGACAGATTAAGCAATGTGTTGAGCTTTATTAACGACATCTGTCTTGGAAGAGATTTCGTGCCTTCTCAGGGTGAGATGATCTGTCTTGTCCGAGTCCCGAGTGGCTCCTGTTCCTCCGCAGGTTCCGGGCGGCTCCGGTGCTCCTCTCCTTGCCGTACCCCAGGGGCAGCTCGGGGGAGTGGGCTCTGACTGTCAGCGTGCAGGAAGGAGCGGGTGGGAGAAGCTGCAGGAGCTCAGTCTTCCCAGCCGTGCACCCAGGTGTTCATGTGCAGGTATGTGCGTGTTGCAGGGTGCTTGGTGAGACTGACGCATGTTAGCTGGTCGCATTCCATGCTGCTGCTCATCTCCGTTAGTTGTAGTTAGTTCTAGCTGATTTACACAACTGCACAGACATCTGTCATGCATCAAAAGTACCTCTCATCCTTAGAGTAGCTGAGAAGAAGGGGAACTACTGTGTATGGGGTCAGAGAGGGCACCCAGCAGTTCAGGCTTCTCTTCATCCCTGTGAAGAGCTGCTCAGCGAGGGGCCTCTGACGGGTGGAGGGGAGCAGGAGGAGCGAAAGCCCTGCAGAGCCCTGGGGTGGGGCGGGCAGTGTTGGTGGGAGGGGAGCAGGAGGTGCCGAACTGCTGCCTTGGTTCTGATTTGGGTTTGTGAACGTCTCAGCAACAGGCTTCCCATCTCTGATGGGAGGTGTAACTCTGGGTGGAGAAGGCAACTGAGGCATGGCGGTTACTAGGGAGAATGTTTGCTTCTAAGGGTAAAGATTGCACGTAGAACAACTGGAAAAGAATTGGTGCTTCGTGTTTGTGGGATTATTTTTTTATAGCTTAAATACTGTTGTTTCTTTGTGGACATCTGAGATGTGGAAATATTTCTGACAAACTGATTTGAGTGGGTATCAAATGGTCTCTCAGAACATGCTGGGTTACCAAACAGGCCGTGTCCTGTCTGGGGTGGACTGAAGCTGGCTGAAGGGTGCCCTGTACCCAGGGAGCAGTGATGGGCTCGAGGCTCTGGCCCTGGCTGGGAGCAGGAATACATCTGCTTGGGAGATGCTCTTGGGGAGGTTCAGTGCAGACTTTAGCATTTCGGGGAAAAAAGGATGTTTCATCTAAATTTTAGGAAGCTTCCAGAAGAGAAGCCCACTCGATTCCTGGTGCAGGAGGATGAGCAGGGCTCGTGGATCAGCAGGGAGCTGGGGGGAGAGAACCAGAGGGGCAGTGTGGGTCTGGCTGGGGCCCTGCCCTGGTGCAGGGGGCTTTGGGCGTTCCCTGCTTCCAGAATGGGAAGGTTCTGTGCGCTGGGCTGGGGCTCAGCAGAGCGAGGACAAGTGTTTAAAGGAGGTGGGGGTGTGGTTCTTTTGTCTCACTCCGTGGTTGTGGTTTCTCAAAACATTCATATTCAATTACTGTTGTGTTGCTGGGGAACACACACAGGGAAAATAATTTTAACTCTGCTAAATATAAATGAGATTTCACGGGACAAAAAAAGACTTCTCTAGCTTGAGGGGGTATTGCTATGCCAGATTTCTGAGGCCTTCTGCAGCCAATAAAATTACTGGAGCATCTTTAAGGGGAAAAAAAATGTGTAAGTACAATCATTACCTCCAGCTTATGTGGTTGTGCGTGAAATCACGTGTGAGTACGGCCCTGTGTTGCCAGCTGTTGCTGGGCCTGTCGGTGGGAACCAGCCCAGGAGGACGCGAGCCTCCGAAGGTGCTCTTCAAATGGTGAGGAGAAGCATCAGGATGCAGGTGCTGCCTGCCTTCCTGGGTGCTTGTGGGCGTCATGTGCACAGCCTGGGCTCTGAGGGCAGGCTCTCTGCGATTTTACTCTCCCTGGGGCGTTCTCAACTGTGATTGCTGATATTCTTGTCTGATAAAACAGCTCCAGCTTCGTCAGGGAAACTGCTGTGCTGTACATCAAAAAATCCAAAGGTCTTACCATAATGTTTAAAGGTTTGCATCACTGAATCTCGTCCTGAGTTGCACGCTGGCTTCACAGTGAACTGAGCTTTTTGGTTTACCTTCAGGTATCACAGAATGTGTTGAAGTGCTGAGCCTGAGCTCGCTGGGCGCGGGGGAATGGCTCTGTGCAGGGCTGCCGTGTCCCGGGGTGCTGCCTGCCGGTGGGACCTCCCCTGTCGGGCTGCTCTCCTCCCCTTGCGAAGGGAAGTGCTGGAGCTTAGTGTCTGTCCGGCACATCTGTGGTGTTTGAGTGTGCTGCCTTCAGCTGAAACTGCGTCAAGTGCTCCTCCTTGAATTCTGCCAGCATGTAATTCTAAATGCTGCAGTTTAGATGGATATGCACACTCTGTTTTATGACCTAACATAAAATTTCTTTCTGCTGGATACAGGAGTATGTATTAGAATTAGTTTTCCTTGAGATGATCTAGCACTAAATAATGAGGACATAAATACAGTGGGCGATGAGGATGCGAGCTGCAGAAGCAGAGACCCCTCGGGGAGCCGCTCTCCCCTGCGCTTTGGCTGTGGAAGGGGCTCTGTAGGGGCTGCTGCTGGCTCCCTGGAAGCCCTCAGGAGCTGAGCACGTTCTGCAGTTGTGATTAAACCTCTTGTTTGTCAAGCTGGCTGTGTCCAGCTTCCCCAAACTCCATTGTTAGAAGATCTCTGTCCCATACAGCTGGGCTGTAGGCATGGGTAGGACTTGTTACCCCAGCTAAGGAGGCTGGCCCTGGCTTGGGGTCTCACTGGCAGCAGCTCAGCACCGCGCAGCTGCTTGCCAGGTGGGATGGGGGTGGGAATGGTTTCTTGGAAAGACAAATGGACAAATGCAATCACTCTGAGCTTTCCCCTCTCCTCCTTTCCCCCAGCTTGTATCTCAGGGCGCAGTGCTGTGTGGAGAGGTGTCCTGTGCTCCCTCCCTGTGCCCCCCCCAGCAGCAGGTGGTGCCCGGCCAGCAGCCAGCCCAGGAGCTGCTCGAGCTGTGTGTGGTGCTCATGGTGCAGGTCCTGTGCAGAGATAAAATCAGCAATTAAGGCCAAATGCTTTTTAGGTTCATTGGGAGCCTGCTGGGCTGTGAGGAGTAGTGCTGGAGCTTGGCTAATTCTTTCACTTTCTCCAACTTACACACAAATGGCTGCTATTTACCAGTTTTCCTTTCCCTTGTAGACTAAGAAAGCTGCAAGTTGAGCATCACAGATAGTTGCTGTGTGTCAAACCATGACCTATTTGAAATGTGCTGTTGTACTTGTGTAACTTCAGATCATCTTTCTTTGTCCTAAACAAAAAGGAAAATGATTTGTTACAGCATATGGACTGGAAAGCACTTGCTGTTGTACTTGAGAGTTTTATGTATGTATTTCTTCCATCACAGTAAAAATCAGGATTTTAAAGATAAACTACTGACCAGGACTTCAGCAGATTCTCTATATTGCTCTAAGAGGAATTGGCACTTTGGTGTTGGAAAAGCACCAGTTTCTTGAGCTGAGGACTGGAAGAGCTGTCCATATGCATTCACCTGTTCTCAGTGATGTGAACTATGTGCATCTCTAGTTCCACTCTGTCCCAGTAGCAGGAGATAACAACTGTTGGATTGGCTGAATCTCCTGTGCAAAGCTGTAGTCACCCCTGCTCCTGTTGTTCCTGCCCACATAATATGGGGTGTTCTCCCTGGGACCCTCTGGGCTGGGCTGCTCCCAGCGGGAGGTGAGCGGCTGTAGGGAGGGAAAAGGGGTAGGGAAGAGGGGACCTCTCGGCAGCTCACATCACAGGGATGTGGTTTACAGAAGCATCAACAACTGGATGTGCTGGGGTCCTTCTTGAGCAGGACAGCATACAGGATACAGCCTTTAACCCCAGACTGGGATGCATGTGTCTGTTTCCACCCTTTTCTCTTTCTGACAAAATCCATGTTTTCATGCCTGGACAGAGCTGTTCCAGATGACTTCCCAAGTCCCTTCCAGGTCTGTTACCCCTAAAACACGGCAATAAAATCCTGGTCTCTAATCTTAAAGGAGATGGAAGCAATGTTGTGTAGATGCTCACCCAAAGGCAAAAGGAACACTGAGGCAGTGTAAGGAAAAGCTGACATAGGTCACTGACATAACCTGAGATGTTTTCAAGTGCACATGGCCCATTAAGTGCAGGGAGCTGCTTGCTCCCCTGTAAGTTAGAGCTGTGCCAGGGAGCCGTGGCTGTCCAGGGCACTGGAAAAACTGAGTGGTCTTTGGTGCGCTAAATGAGATTTCAAATTATTTAAGAATATTTTCATAGAAGATTCATGCTTCCTTACCACTGTGGGTATGATTCTTCCCATTCTTGCTGTTGCTCCCTCTCCTGTGACACACGCCAGCTTCACGTTTTGCCTTATTCTGTTAGTGCCAAACAGCTTCCTTCTCATCGCTCAGTTTTTTTAATGCTCAGTCTAATTAAACCCCCTGAGCCAAGAGATGCAGAACAAGAGGGTCAATTGTGCTCCCACTGCCATGGTGTGAGCTGGGAGTAGCTTGCTGAATGCAGGCAGTAAATTTCCATCAGCTCGGGCAGGGCTGCGGCGGGGCAGGGGGAGCTGGCTCAGAGCACTCGGAGCATCACAAGGGCACCGGAGGCAATCCATTACCTCCAGGAGCTTCTCCCAGGGAGCTGTTACACTGCAGGGCAGTGAGAGAAGGAAAGTGTCACAGGAGACAGCCAGGCTGGCTGGTTACAGGGGGCATCCTGGGGATGCTGGTACAGGGCTGTGTACAGCATCATGCTCTGGGGTGGGAGAGCAGAAAGGGGGGGGACATAAGAACACATGGAAACACCTTGAACACCAGAGGTGCTTTCCCTGTCTGGGAGATCCTGTGTCTTCCTGCCTGCCTTTGCAGTACCCCTCATGTGAGCGCTTGCTGAGCAGCAGACAGCACCGGGCTCGCCAGGGCTTCTCCTTCCCAGCGGGGAGCAGGCGGGGGCTGCCCTGGGAGCAGCGCGGGGCTGTGCTGTCTTGGGGGGCTCCTGAGAAGCTCAGCTCTCTGAGAAGGGAACACGGTGGAGGTTTTCACAGCAGTGCTTTACTTTGCTGTCTTCTAACACTCATTTCCAATGGACTGCAGTTGGGCTCATGAGTACTCTATGGGGGGAGCAGATCAGGATGCCAAGTGACTGTCAAGGCTGCTTCAGGACCGGCCTAATGTACTGGGAGGGCTGTGGCCCGGGTTGGAGGCTGAGTTGTGAAGTGATGCAAATGAGAGAAGGGGAGACAGGTCACGTAAATAACATCATCCAGTGTTTGCTGCGAGCAAGCAAAATGTGAGCAGAGAGAAATCTGTCTTTGTCAGGGACTCCTGCTGATCCATTTCTCCATGGATCAGCCGCAAGTGAAGTTAATCTGCTTATGCAGCAGCTGAGAAACTAAGATGCCCTCAATGCCCTCATCTCATCCCTGCAAATAGCTTGAGTCCCACGGGACTGGGGAGCACCAATTGCACAACTCTTGGTGTGACCACCCCTCTTGTTTCTGCTCCTTTCCCCCAAGTCTCGAGGGGAGCCCAGGCCTGCTGGGAGCAGGGTGCCCTCGGCCTTGGTGTGCTCCCTGCTGGAGCAGGCTGTGGCCTGGGGGAGCTGGGGGAATCGTGTGTGCTGTCTTCCAAAGCCGTGTGCCTGGGCTGTGCCCTGCTGGTGGCTTGTTGTCCCTGCCAGCAGGAGCTGTGACAGCCAGGCCTGGCTGTCTGGGGGGACGTGCTGCAGCCCTCCTCCTCCTCTGCAGCCTGTGCCGGGGTGAGGGAAGAAGGAAACTTCTACTTTTACTCTGATTTAAAATGAGCTGAAGTGTGTAGGTTGTCAAACTCAGTATTGTTTGTAAACATTAGTAACAAATGCTTCCTTTCTTCAGAGTATTGCTTCGCACATCTCTTCCTTTATAATATTGCAAGGGCTGATCAGAATTAATCCCTAATGCTTCCCTCCAGTTCACTGTTGATGTCTACACAGACACTGGGATGTAACTTACACTACAGGTATTTAATTAGCTGGGCCAGGTGACCTCCAGAGGTTCCTGCAGCCCAAAGCACTCAGTGATTGTGTTGTTTCCCACGTGCCCGCTGCTGACCTGTGTTCCCTGTCCCTGCCTGCGTGGGCTGCTACAACCACTTTCACTAGGGCTGTTTAATTTGCAGTGAGCTCATCAAGGCCTGCCTTCTTGTAAGTGCTCGCAAGGTCACTGCTATCTGAATGGTTCCTATTAATCTCCCCGGGCTCTGCTACCTGCTCTTGCAGGGCTCTGCAGCATTGGGCTCTGCATTGGGCAGGTTCCAAGCTCAGGCTGAAGTGTCTGCGCAGAGCAGCGGATGGGGAGGCTGCTGCATGGTGCATCACAGCAAGACAGGGAAACCTCTGAAGGGTGCACATAGCAGAGAGAACGCTCTGGCAAAGCATTTGGGTTCAAGGCACTCTGGGGTCAGCCTGCACATGTCTGCATTCTTCCCAAATGTCAAATTTTCCTGTGGTCTCAGTCACATGCACCCCTTTCACATAGCTTTACTGGCTGGAGGAGGACCTTGGTTGGTGCATCCTGCAAATGCTTCTCCCTGACTGCTTTGTCTTTCCAGCTGTACTTTAACAGGACCTCAGCCAGCAGCACCTGCCTGCCTTTCATCTGCTGTCTCCTACAAAGGACACTTTTCATAGCCCCTCATCCTCCCAACCTAACAGAGTTTCTCCTTGGTGAGCACCACCTACAGCAATATCCAGTTATCACCTGAACTCCTTCAGCAGATTCTCAGTCTCATAAAGTTAATTAGATTAAAGTGTTTAAAAATCGCTTCACAGAGACATGAACAGAAAGCAAGATGCTTCTCTTCGTTTGGGAAAGTAAGAGTCATGCATTATATCAGTTAATTGGTTCAAGTAAAGCTCGGATAATTCAGTTGCCTCAGAGCGACTGGGATTCGATGATAAAACTCTTCAGTTTAATAGCACCGTGCTGCTCGGGGTGCAGGGGGATGTGCACAGGGCTGCTGTGGTCAGCTGTGCCCCTCCCTGGGGGTGTCTGCAGCAAAGGGACAGCAGCTGGGGGCAGGATCCTGTTTGGGATAACAGGGGGAGCAAACAGCAGGTGCCCAGGGAAGAGTAATTATTCCTGGGGGCCTCTTCCAGAAAGGTCATCCTGAGACAGTTTTAGGACAGCTTCCTCAGCCTGTTCCTCAGGACTGTTTCTGTGACAGTGATCTACATTCTTAGCCCAGTTTCTCCCGGAAGCGAAGCTTTGCAGCCTCACCATCTGTTGGTCTCCAGGGCCTCTCCGCATGTGTGTGCCTCGGGTCCCTGGGGCAGGGGCCCAGAGATCTGTGCCGTGTCACAGTGATGGCTGCTGGCAGGCAGCACGGGGATGTGCTGCCATCGGGGTCTCCACTGAAGACCTGCCAGGCAATGCATATAGGGGCAGAACACACCTTGGAAATCAGTCATTCTTAGTCCCCTAGAATGACTGGTTTTACTCCCCAAAGTGTAGGTAAGGGTCTAGCTGCTCTCCAGTCTTATCTGGGTATTTCTGCACACAGACAGGGCTGTACCTACACCTCACCTCACCCTTGGTCCGTCCTGAGCCTGAGCTGTTCCCTGGTTCTCCTCCACCAGCTGTGCTGCAGGAGCCAGGGATGGGCATGCAGGCATGTGCTGTGCTGCCAAGTGCCTTCCTCTTGCTAGGCAGGTGCTTTAATTGATTTCTTTTTAAGGTTGAATTAAATTGCAGAGAGCCCTTGAGTGCAGATTGCAGTGGCTCTCATCTTGTCATGTTTGCTGAAAATGAGCTTCCAGCATCCCAGCACAGGTGCTGCAGAGCCTGCTCCCTGCCTGGCTGAAACCCTGCTGGCAGCTCTGCTTTCCTCACCCCACAGGGTTCTTATTCTGACCCCTCCATGGTGCTGGCTTCCAAGGTCTTTGTGCTGAGTTCATCTTGGGCCTCTCTTTAATTTGGGCCAGGCATTCAAATTGTTGGTAAAAGCTCTGGGATATACCCACTAATCTCACTGTGTGCTTGGGATTTATACGTGATTTCAAAGTAGAGGTCAGTTGCTCCCCAGTGCTTGGTAGGGCTGTTTATTCAGATGTACAAAGGTTCCTTTCTAGTTTTACACAAGAAACTTGTTTGCTGGTTTTCTGTGAAGAAATGAGTCCCTCCCTCCCCAGGTCCTTTCCTGTTGCATTAACCCGGGACCCAACACTGTAGTGTTGGAAAATGCTTTGNTTTTTTTTTTTTTTTGTAGAAGTCTACTTCCTTTTGATGTACGTTGCTATCTTTCAAAAATTAACACAATTGAAATCTGCTTTTAAAAACATTTGCTGCAGGGGCAGTGGGGGAACAGGACAGAACAGGAGTAGGTTGGTGAGGTACCCACAGCAGCGGTAGCAAGTGTGTCAGCTCATATTGGAAAGCACAGTTCTTCATGGCACTTGTGTACGTCTTGTAATAGTCACAGTGTAGCTTCATTCATCCACCCAGCCAATGGTCACCTTCAGCCTTGTGACTCCTGGCTGGGAGCACTGGGAGGGAGAGCAGATCTGCAGGCGCTGGCTTTGCCCTCTGGGCCATCCTGCCCTGGGTCTGGCCAGGGGAGGCAAAGGGGTGCTCAGATCTTCCACACGTACAATTTTATATCCTTCTCACCTCACCTGTAAGTTCTGGCAATATTCTGAAAGCAGTGCTGTGTCAGGCTGCCAGTGAGTTCTCTGGAAGTGTACCCACTCAACTTCCTTCTGTTTCCTTCTGCATCGGGCTGAGCACAGAGTCAGAAGGGTTAAGTTCTTTGATAAAGGATGCGCTGGGAACTGCTGGTTCAAAAAGATTAGGCATAATAATTAAAGCATAATTGCTATTAATAGTTATCTTCCTAATCAGACTTATCTCTGCTCCTTAACTCAGAGGAATTTATTTTGTGCTTTTCCAGAAATGTAGTTCTGCATGAAACTAAAGAAAAAACGTGTTCAG
The DNA here is from genome assembly GCA_013396635.1 of Penelope pileata. Classification (NCBI taxonomy): domain Eukaryota; kingdom Metazoa; phylum Chordata; class Aves; order Galliformes; family Cracidae; genus Penelope; species Penelope pileata. The sequence goes on along the minus strand of WBMW01006255.1, from coordinate 243,486 downwards.
AAGCATGGCTGGTAAATACTTGTAAGGAAACATGCCCAGCACACACCGTGGCTTGTGTCCCCAGCAGAGCCCTGTGTGGGCAGCGGTCTCACCGTCTGGCAGCAGCGAGCCTGGCGCACTGCGGTGCAGCCCGTGTCCTCCCTGGGCTGCGAGCTGCACAGAGCGGTGTGTCGTGGTGTCCCGGGCAGGGTTATGAACCAGCCCTGCATCTCCCCAGAGCTGCTGTGTGCTCTGATGTTGGTACTGCTCGTGTGCTGGGATACAGATGCAAGGTCATGCTGTGCCTGCAGACGCCTGTGTTTTCTGGTGCCTCTCACTGAATGGTCAGGGCTGAAGTGCGTGGGGATGCTCCCCAGATCCACCCAGGGTTTTCCCTGCCTGCCCCGAGTCCTGACCCTGTGAGCCTGCAGTGCTCCCAGCAGTGTGAGCTGCCCTTCTGCTCCTTCACAGCCCTGCTTTCCAGCAGCATGCACACCTGTGTGGTTCTTACCTTGGTGGCTGTGTCATGTCTCAGAACTGTTCGGGGCTGCGTGGAGCTGCTTTGTGCTGTTCGAGGTTTGGATGGGGCTCCCTGCTGGAAGGCAGTGCCAGGTGTCATGGATTTCTTTAGCGAGTGGTGTGCTAAGGAAGGCAGCCTGGGAGCTGCAAATTGCTGCACTCAGCACTGTGTTGTGGAGATGTTCTTTAAACTTACTGTCCAGGATAAAGCCAAGTGCATCTTTGGACCCCTGTGCTGCCTTACCTGGCATTGCCAGATGTGCTCTGTTTGCTCCTGACTGTTACTTCATGCAAAGGGGGCAGATCTTTCTTCAGTCTTGTTTTATTCCCTCCTGCTCTCCCTAATTTCTGGTTGTTCCCCTGTTTCTACATTCTTCTCCTTCTCTGCCTTTTCCAACATGTCCTGCCCCCAAGCACAGCTGTGTGATGACAGGAGGAATCCTGGAGCAACGTGCCAGCCCTTTGAAGAATGGCTGTGTTCTTCTGTGTCGGCTTAATTACCGCATCCCGTGGGGGATGTGGTGGCCTTGTGGGACGGGGCAGAGGAGGTGGCTCTGAGCATGGTGGTCAGCACAGGGACTGTGCCCGTGGGACAGCTGTCCTCTGTGGGGCACCTCTGGCAGCTTGTGCTGTGCTCCCTGGGGGCTGGAGCCCTACAGACCTGTCCTTGGGGGCTGAGCCCTTCAGCCGTGGTCTAGTGAAGCCAGCTGCAGTGTGCTCGGAGGTGGGCACCTCGCTCAGTTGTTGGCTGAAGCAGGCAGGGTTCTCAATGCCTTGCAGGAACTGCACAAAGTGCACGAGGGCAAATTGAAGCTAACGGAGCGGTGATGACTGGCTTCTGGCTGGTTTAGCTCCTCTGCCATTCATCTGTTGGCTTCCCTGTGCTTGTAGGTGGATTCTTGTTCTGTCGTGCCCTGTGCCTACAGATCAGTCTGTGCCCACCTGGTCGCTGCTGTATTGGTGAACTGGACTCAGTATGTCAGTGTGGCAGGAAATTCCATGCTGCTTTGCATCTCTGAGTACCTTCATGGTCTGAAAACACTTATTTCCTGGACGTGGCAGAGAGCTGTGAGGCCTTGCTGTGGTGATGCTGTGGCAGTCAGTGAGCACACAGCATCCTGGGGAGGACGGTGGGACAAGGACGCAGGAGGTGGGCAGGGCGTCCCCTGCCCCATGCGCTCGCTGGGCTGGCACAGAGCAGTGTGCTGCCTGCAGCTGAGCTGGGCTGCTCCATCGCTGCCTGTGGGCAGCCTGTGCTTGGGCAGCATTCAGCCTGAAGTCCTGCTTGCTTTAAATATCGTGTTTCAAGATGGGCTGTTAAATTCTGTATGGATCAAACCAGTGTTTTTCCCAAGTAGACAGGATCACATAACCTATGTGCTTTTTACAAAAATAACTTCCAGATGTAACCATTATGTCATAGTACATTTATGAAATGTGGCAGAGTTGCATGATGTGTGGGTTTTGTGTATATGAGTAAATCCCTGCACCAGCCCCAGCTCTGACCTGCAGCCCTGCCTCGTCCCAGCCTCCTGGGCTTTGTGTGCTCTCTGGGATCACAGTAAACAGCCCTGGGTGGGGCCAGGGCTTAAACACTGGGCTTAAGCTTTGCTCTGGCACAGACAGGTGTGGAAACAACATCCAGGCATCTGAGGGCTCCTAAAGGTGTGAACAAGGGTGTTCAGCAGTCAGCACCTCCTCAGACAGCTGCTTGAAAGTGTGCAGGAGCACAGAACTCTGCTGGGCTCCAGCAAAGCCCAGCACAGGACCACTGCTGATGGAGGGGAAAAAAAGCCATACAAAAGGAAGAGGGCATCTAAGGTTTGCTACTGGTCATGCGCGCTTCCAGCCATCGAAGCATATGGCGAGCGATGAGGAGTGACGTGTCAGGGCTTCGTTACGCCGCCTGTCATCGGAGGCAGTCTTGTGGGGTTTTTAATCATAAAACTGAATTAACAAGGTTTTCCTCATCGTGGAAGTTAAGCTGGCTTGCGGAGCCTTGGGAAGCTGTTTGCAGCGGTGGTTCCGTGAGCCCTCTGTGGGCTGTCAGATGGGTTTCACCACATCAGGGCTCATCCCAGCACCCAGCTCATGGCACAGTGTGCTGTGCCCAGGCCTGCAGCTCTGCTGCTGGCCCAGGGCTGCCTGGCGTTGGGCATGGCAGCGGCAAGCATCTGGCCGGACTTCATTTTTTCCCCGGGTCAGGGGGCAGTGAGCGTGGTGGCCAGAGGCAGGTGGGCTGAGGAGTGCCGCGGGCAGCCTGCCGGCTGGGGCTGCGGGAGCTGCTCCTGCAGCACAGCTCTGCCCGGGGCAGAAGATGGGCCCGTCCAGGGCTGGAGCAAACTGACGGCGTGTGAGCTGTGGGTGTTGTGCAGAGCAGGCGGAGCTGCTCAGCGGCAGGGTGGTGTCACGGTGTGGGACCGTAAGGGGAAGCAGTCTGGGTGCACTTGGGTAGGTGGTGGTTGGATGAGAAGCCTCTGTCCTGCTGTCCACCACAGCCACCTCCACAGGCTGTTCGGATGGTTGCTCGCTGTGGCTGTCTGCTCTAATATCACACTTTGTGAATCTAAAATGATGGTACAGAATGAGAGAGTTCAACTCTGAAGGTGAAAAATAGCAAAGGTAGGCAAAAATCTAACACTGTGTGTTGTGCTGGATTGTTCGTGTTAAGATCTTGAAAACATGCAAGAAATGCAAGGCCCGGTCTGGTGCTGTGTGCACCTTTGGGCTCCCTGCAGGCGCTGCAGGGTGGGTGCTCGCCCTGGTGCCTCGCGGGTTGTGCTGGGGAGCCAAGACACGGCCTCGCTGCACCCTGGGGAGGTGCGTGCCTCACCCTGCCTGCCTGCTGAGGAGCAGATGTCACCCATTTGTTGGGCGCCTGAAGGGCATTGGGGAAAGGTCAGTGATTAGAATACAGATGACATACTTTAGAAGTGGATCAAAATAGCACAATTCATCAGATTTAAACTATTGGGAAGCAGAATGCTTGGTGCTAAGGGTGGGGCTGCTTTTGTAACCCCCTTTGAGCTTTGCAGCCCCCTTTTTTTGTGGAGCTGTTTGAAATGCAGGTAGTTCTGCATGCTTTTTCTTTTGGCCTCGTTATAAAATATTCACACTGTAGTTCAAGGGAGCTGAAGTCAGGACCGCTGAGCCCTCTGCGATCTGCGCTGTGCTCTGTCCGTGCCTCTGCTCCTGGCACCTGCCTGGTCTCCCCTCCACCCTTCTGCTGCCCATCGTAAACCCTATTTCACCATTCTGAGAGCTGTGTGTTGTTTACCCAGGACAGGGTAAGGGCAGGCTCAGGGCAGGCATCCCCCTCAGAACTGAGTGCTGCGGGGCTGCCCCATGGCCCTGCCTTTAATTGCTTGGTGTGTTATGTCAGGGATCGTTGTAATTCCAAAACCTCCACTAGAATCTTCTGGAGTTACAGAAATCCTCACACAGTAGCTGCTGCTTCCTGAATGCTTATTCCCTTTTGACAAGGAGTTTCTGTCACTTCTACCCTATGCAGAGGTAATGTGAAGTCTTTAAGTCTTTTTGAGCAGCTGCTGAGGTGGAAACAGCTGGGCTGAGATGTGCCTGGAGACAGGAGGTGGTTCCCAAGGAGGGGGATCAGTGATGGAGGCTTGGGTTCGGTAGGAAGGGAGAGGTGGAGAGGACCTCTGTTAAGGTAAAACTTCTCTGCGCTGTGCTCCAGTGTGCTGCTGGAGCTGTTGGTGTGGGTTTGTCCCTAATTCCCAGGCAGGAAGGCTCCTCTGGCACTTAGTCCTTGCTTTCTCTGTCCCATGTTGTTGTACCCACTGCAGCAAGCCGACGGCTCAGCTGGGAGAACTGCTCCTGTGTTCCCTGTGCTGGTGTGGCTGTGGGATCACATTGGTTTTGTAGGGGCTGGCACTAAGGATTCAGCTCAGTGCAGCTGCTGCTGGGGGGTGCCCCCTCACTGCCTGCAGCACTCAGCTGGAGTGGGGAGAACTGGAATTCGCACCTGGAATAGGATGGGGTAACCCTGAGCAATTCCTCACACATCCCACAGGGGCTCCACCAGGATCGTGTCAGGGCAGCGCAGGTCAGAAGTTGGCTCTCCCCTAACAAACCCACATGACTGTCCTGTTTTGGGTTCCTGCATCTGTCATCCCTGGAACGAGCAATGGTGGAGCAGAAGTGTCCCGGTGACAAGCAGGGGGTCTGGTGGTTCTGTACAGAGCCTTGGAGCTGTGGCAGGTGGGGCGAATGCTATCTCCAAGTGCTCCTGGCAGTTCTGGAGTTCTGGGTCTCATCAGAGTCCTGCCAGCAATGGGCTTCCCCTGGGGTGGGCAGGAGAGGCTTCACTGCAATGAAAACCCTGAGATAAGGTGAGTGTGGTGTTTCCCATCCTCCTTCCCCCTGCCCTGTGGAGGGGCAGCCAGCTGCCTGCAGTGGGGTCTGTGCTTGGCTGCAGGGCCAGACCTGCAGCCAGGGGCATGCTGATGGCCCACATCGCACTGTGCCCCTCCAGCACTGCACCCATGCACGCTGCAGCAGGGCTGGGTGCTCCCATCTGTCTCCTGGGGGCTGGAAGGGTGTTGGGGTGCAGGCCCCACAGAGCCCTGGTGCTGTGGGGAGGCAGGGATGCCTGCACCCGTCTCCAGGGCTTATTTTAGGCACAGCTTTGCATGGCGTGGATAAACCTGCTGCAGTCACTGAGCAGTCACGAGTGACACAGCCTCAGGAAAGCAGGCTATGGGAGGAGGGTGGGAGCAAGGCTTAAGCTGGTGGAGAAAATAGGCTCTGCAGTGTTTTGGGGCATGCATCCAGTGTGCCTGGCTCTGCTCTGCACTGGGTGCTATGTGGCTGTGCTGGGAGCTGTGCTGAGCAGTGCGTTGGGAGGGTTCTGCAGGTGGGCGCGGGCAAGCTGGGGCTGTGCCCCCCACCTGGTTACTGTTGCTTGGGAACCCTCTCCTGCAGCATCTGCCTGCTCAGTGCAGTGCTTCTGCCTCCAGACCAGCAACGGCATCACGGGGCTTCATTAGGGGGGAAAGCAAAAAGCACACAGCTGCACGGAAAGGTGCAAAAGAGATGGAAATATTCCAAAACACTGTGAGAGAACAAGTACCTAAAAATACTTGTGTTTTCACGAGCATCATGAGAGGAGCAGGCTTGCAGCTGCATGGGTGTGTGCCCCAGCCTGCACTGGGCTGGGCTCTGGTGATGAGACTTCAGCCCTGTGGAAAGAAGTGGCCAACTTCCCCGAGCCCTGGGGTGCTCCTGGGGAGCAGGAGGGCCTCCCCCTGCTCAGGGAGTGCACCCTGTGTGCTCCTCAGCAGCTGGGACAGCACGGAGCCTGGTGCCTTGCAGAAGGGCTCCCTGCTGTAGTGGAACAGACTGTCTGTGGGCCCCTGCTCATGGTGAGAGACCCGCACCACCAGGAGAGAAATTCAAGTGTTCCCTTAAACATTCATGATTTCCTCTTAACGAGGATTTGGAAAGTTTAAGCATCTCTCCCAGTGGGTGCTGTGATGCTTGGTGATTCATCCGGGCTTCCCCTGCTGCTGCTCCTGCACAACGTGCTGCTGCTTGGGAGCCCAGAGGGGCTGTGCCTGCCTCGCTGCACTCACGGACCCTCTGTTCTTGGCAGATGCACCCTCTGAACCTCTTTTCTTTCTCTATGGATTAGAGGGAGCAGAAGCTGCCCACCAGCTGTCTCCCTCATCGGCTTCTCTTCCTCACTGTGCAAAACCCGCTGTTGGCTTTCCCATGGTGCTGCTGTTAGAGCTGCCCAGGAGAGCTGGGTGTGCTGAGAGCCCCGTGTGCAGGGCATCACCCAGCGGCAGTGTCCCCAGAGCCACCATCCCCTGCCCACAGCTGTTTGATCCGACAGCAGGAGAAATGGCTCTCTGCTAAAACCCTTCTGTCTGAAACTCTGGGACACTTAATTACCGTGCAGCAAATACACTTGTACAGCCATTACAAATAATTTAGTCACTGCAATATGGCAGTTTAATTTGCCTTATTTATCTCAATCATTTTGCATGAGAGAAGTGCTCCAGCAGATCTCATCGTGCTTTGTCTGTGTGCTTACAGGTGAGGGCTGCACAGTGCTCTCCTGTGTGAGGAGCTGCAGGCAGCCAGCCTGGATTAGAGCTCCACAGCAAGGTGAACAGCAACTCTGCTTGCATGGTGTGTATGAGCCTAGGGTGTCCTAATGGGAAGTGTTTTAAAGGCCTCTTCAGGCACAGAGGAGGGGAGAAAGAAATCAACCCTCCATCCATGTGCATGCAGTCCTGCTGAGCACATGCTTTGCTGCTGCTTCCCCTTTTTTAGTTTAGAAATGTCAGCACTTCCCGTTCCCATGGGAACCTTGTCTTTTCCCTTGCTGGTACGCTGTGATGGAGATGCTGGGACTGGGCGTCTGTGCCCATTTGCTGCCGCCCTGCTTGGGCTGTGCCACTGGGGCAGGTGCAGGCAGGGGATGGCAGTGGGAAGGGGCTTTGGAGCTGCCCACACAGCAGCGGAACCTTGGAGTTCCCAGTGACTTAATGGGGGAGCTCAGGGTCTTCCCAGGATGGAGGGGTGTGCATAAGCACTGCAGTGAAGTGGCTTTCTGATGGCAGAACTCAGTCTCTTAGAGTACAAACCTGATTTTCTGCTGTTGCAGACCTCCCCAGCGTGGCTGGGACCAATGCAGAGGAGCCGTTTGCTGCTGGAGCCAGCTGTGGTGTGGTAAGACATGAGTGATAGATGTGGTGAGTTCAGCTAGCCTGCGCCTCGTGGGGTTTGTGTTCAGTAATCCATTGAGTCAGCATCACTCACTGAGCAAGCACTGAGTTCATGGGGTTTACAGGTGAAAGATGGGGCTGGGAGATGCTTATCCTCACTGCTGGGCTTTCAGACACTGCTTCTTCAGCGAGGCCCTGGCAGAGCCAGGCTGCTCCCTCAGTTCCCTTGGCTTTGCAGGATGCCATCCTGCCCCCAGCTCAGAGGTGCAGCTCTCGGGGAGGTGCTGCTGGCTGCATCTTTGCTCTCTAATTCTTGCTGACTGCTTGGCAGGTGCAAAAATGCAATTGCAGCTTGTCAGAGCTGCCTGCACACCAGAGCTGTGAGCAGCAGTGCCCGGGTCAGTGTCCCCAGAGCCAGAGGGAAGGGCTCTGTGGGCCTCGTGCCCTGGTCCCTGAGCAGTGGGCACAAAGCCTCCCCCTGCACCGCCCCACTGCCGTGGTGCCCACTGCAGCTCCTGTGCCAGCAGATTGCTCCCAGTGCTGCTTCTGAGCACCCTGCTGTAGCTGTGGCACCCCTCCTCCCCCCAACACGCACACACAGTGCCAGCGGCCGCAGAGCTGCTGCCGAGCACCGAGCTGCCACGGCTGTGCTGTCCCCGTGGGGGCTGAGCGGGGCTGGGAGCACGCGGTGCTCACCAGAAGGATTTGGCTGTGTGCTGGGCAGCCTGTTCTCAAAGCAGAGAGGTTAATTGCTGTTTGCTTTCAAGGCCTTCATCTCCTTTTTAACTCTTTCTTTCATGTTCCCTTTGTGCTTTTTGAAGAGCAGTGTTTGCACGTCTCTGTTTGCAGGGATGCAAAGCAGTCCCAGGCTCAGGAGCGGGGAGGACACAGGGCCCATCCTGGGCTGTGGTGGCCCTGCAGGAGGGGTGGGGTGGGGCTGGGGGTGAGGGGCAGGGTGCCCTGGCGGTCGGCTTTCATGCTGCTCTGGCTTGGGCCTGGCCACTGGTTCCCTGCCCTCCTGTGTTAGAGAACCCAGCCACCAGGCGCTTTCCTTCCCAGAACGGTGCCTGCGCCCTCCATCAGGTCAGCTCTCAGTGCTCTGCATGGGCTGACAGGTGGAGCTCTTCGGGGAGGTTTGTCAGCCTGTCAGTGGTTTCATTCCATCTCACCTGCACTGTCTGCACATCTCTGTTTAGAGGCACTGGGACCTTGTGCTGTGCTCTTACCAAGGAGTGGGGCATGTTTACCTGCCAGAATCCATTGTCTATGAAGCTGTATTGGTGATAATCGTGTTTATCCCTTCATTACATCGCAGCTTTCCCTTTAGGTTTCCTGTCCAGGAATCTTCCAGTCTGCTCAAATATCAGGGCATCATCTCTCTGTTTCTGTGTTTTCCCCACTATTCAAACAATTAACAGCACTGGGCTGATAGACCTGTTTCAGGCCCAGATGTTCCCGATTGCTGCTATTTACCATTTTGTGTCTGCAGATAGAACTGGGGTTTGTGCCTTGCTCTCCCCGATGGAGGCAGCGCCCTCAGCTCCTGGCTCTGCTGCTCTGTGCTGCTGAGGGTCCTGAGGGTGGGATGCAGCCGCCAGCTGAGCGCTGTGGGGTCGCTGGTGCTCCTGCTGGCCCCGTGGCTTCGGCGTTCCTTCATCAGTTCTGTCCATCTAATGACTATTAATTGAGCAGCTCACGTCTGCTCCCCCATTTCTCATGTGTCAGGTGCTGGCTTTTAATTTCTGATTGCAGACTCGGAACAAGATGTTTTTATGCGGTGTCTCCCTTGGCTGCAGTGGCAGTGCCTGCCTGGTGAGCTCCTCAGAGGTGTCGGCCTCCAGTCGTGTGCTTCTGTCTCTGTTGTCTTCTCAGCCCCTTTGTTTGTAATTCCGTTGATGAGAAGCATTGAGTGTGCCTACAAATAGGACTACATTGGATGAATGTGCTCATTTAATAAGCTTATTTAATAGGTGTATTTAATGCAATGTTAAATACAATGGTGTGAATGTAATGCTCTTCCTTCTTGGTGAAGGTTTGGCTGAGTACGCAGTGATGTTCCTCTCGCAGTGGGACCCACACGGACTGCTGCAGGCGTCAGGTACTGCTCTGCACATCCCTACACGTGCCCTGGGCCGGGCTGCCCTGCTGCCTTGCACCAAACACGATCAGGCTGTGATTGCTGATCCCTAGGCAACCGCGTGCAGCCTGCTCGCTGGCCCGTTCCTCCTCATCAAGGCAGAGGGGAGCTGCAGGGCCTCGGGCTGTGCCTCAGCTCTGTGTGCTGCTGCTCCCTGCTGCACACTGGGATGGGCCGGGCCAGCACGGGGCCCGCGCACAGCTGGGAGCTCCTGCGCCCGGGGGTGAGGAAATGGTTTCCTGCATCTTGGAGACGTTTAACGTAGATGCCAATTGCTCTCCTAAATATGCTTACACCAGGGTATTTTTCCTTATGGCAACAACTTATTTCTCTGTGCACAATGCCTACTCTTTAATTTCTTTTCTGTGGCTAAGCACAGTCTCTGGATCCCAGACAGCAGTCAGAGATCTGGAGGGAGAAGGGAATTTCGCATTGACTCTAAATTAAAGGATAACTATCCACAAGGAAAAAAATAAATCCAAGCAAACCCCCATGGGTTTCCTGACATGCGTGTTGTCCCCTGGTCCCGAACGTGCACAGCCCACCCCACCCCCTGCTCCCCTGTGTGCGAAGTGCCCTGAAATGCATCTCTTCCTCATAGTTTGTTAACCTCCAAAAAGGGTCTGTTTTGTGAAGGAAAGGCTGCTTACTGAGTAACAAGTGGACATCCTCACTGCATTGATTTTCCCGGGTGTTATCAATGGAAACAGCATCAAGTGGCTCAGGCAGGCTCCAGGCTGAGGAAGGGCACTGGGTTTGCCGCGTTGGGCTCCAGCACAGCTGGGTCTGTGGACAGAGCAGGGCACTGAGGTGCAGCCGAGCTGGCTGCTGTATCCCCATGGCCTCAGCACTGGCACCTGGAGCTGACGCTGTGTGCTGCCAGAGATGGACAGATGTGTCCATGTCATCCTGGTGCCTGGGGGCAGGTTCTGGGGGCAGTGCCTCTGAGCGTGTGGGTTTGCTGCCTTTCCAGGTGGGCCCCTAAACACTATCCCAGCCTCCTTATCTCTGCCCCCCCAGAACATGCAGTAAAAGCACATGCCTCAGAAATGCAGGGGATTATCCTCTCCCTATTGTCATGGCTGTAAACACACAAATTATCCTTGCAGTGCTCTTGCAGCTGAAATGGCCAAAAAATCTCTGTATAAAGCGATGATAATAAGCAGCAGTAAATATTCAACCCGGGCTGTTGGATTTTGAGATGCAGAAGCACTCCAGGAGTCCATTTTCTTCAAACAGAAGGATTCTACTGGAAATGCTTTGATGGAAGTAATGTTAAATGTATTTGAGAGAAACATAGACAGAAGATAATAGGAGTGGTGCCCTTGCCCTGAAATGCTCTCCTCGTGCAGAGGCATTTGCCCTAGCGCTGGGGGTGGTCGCAGGGAGTCTGAGGCTGCCTCGCTTCCCCCTGCTCTTTGCATGGCCAGTCTCATTCTGAGGTGTGCTGGATGTGCACGGTGTGCTTCTGGCCGCGGTGCTTCGTGTCCTTTGGGAGGGACGGAGGGTGTGGGGAGCAAGGAGCAGGGCAGGACACAGGGATGTGGGGTGAGGGATGCAGGAGCTGCTGCTGTGCCCCTGGCCCTGCTGCCGTGGCAGTCAGGCAGAGCTGTGCTCAGCCATGCCACGAGCTGTTGAGATTAAATCTAAATTAGATCCAGCGCTTGTCAAACCTTATGATGTTACTGCGAGCGGATGGAGCAGTGCTTGGCTATTTGCTGTTAATAGGGTCAGGCTGCTGCTGAGCAGACTTGCTGTGCCTGAGGGCAGCTCGCCTCCCTGCTGACCTCAGGAGGGGTTTGGGAAGGACTCCCAGTGGCTCCTGCCCTGCTTGTCTGCTCATGAGGCTGAGGGGCGAGCTAAGGAATTAGTGCTGGGGGACGTGCCGTGGTTTTCTCTGTGGGAGATGCTCCAGCTTTGCTGTATGCTGTGCAGCTGCTCAGGGCTCAGAGCATGGCTCCAGCCCCCCCAAGCCTGCTGAAACCCAGTGGAGCACGGTGCTGGGGGCAGCGGGACCAGAGCCCTGCACAGCCCAGGAGCTCCATGGGCACCATGGATGGGGCTTCAGCAGGGCCTCATAGGGATCTATGGTGCCCAAACCCTGCTGGATTCTGGGTCTGAGTCCCTCAGGCTTCCCTGAAAATTCCTTTCAGATGATTTACTTACACGTAAGTCCTTGCGTGCACCTCGGTGGCAGCATTAGCAAATCCAGGACCTCACGTCTGCAAATCAGGACCCAGGGTGCCATGTATGGGATGGAGAGCAGAAACCCCCAGGGCTGCCTTTCCCTGCTGTTGTGTTTCTGACCCCTGCTGAGCACACTCTGCTGCATATGCCTCACATTTTGAAGCGTTCTTTTGCAATCAGGAGATATATATATCTTTTTTTGACAGAGACTGTGATTACTTCTTAGTCATGGAGAGCAAGGAGAGGACTTTCAGAAATAATGCCACTAAACAGCAGCGCTGTGCCCTGCTTGCACGTGGGGAGCAGACACCCTTCTGTCTGCCCCAACAGCACTGACAGGAGCAGTCTGTAAATAGAATTATAGGAAGGTTCTAAATGGATTTCTGGGCTGGATTCAGAACTATTCCCATTTGTATTCCCTAGCTATAACACAGCGTACCTTGCTCGCCAGAAAACGCTGAGAGCATTTTTCAGTGTTACCTCTGTGAGTACCCAAGGAGACTGAGAGCCGTATTTGTGCTTTGAAGGGTTTGTGATGTAAATGTCTGCCAAAGCAGTGACTCAGGAGGAGGATGGAGCCCTGCGTGCCCCATCCAGCCGGTGCCTCCAATCTGGAGCCTCTGCTGCGAGCACATGGAGCGGAGCCTTTTGTGTCAGACTTATCATTAGCTCTGCAAGCAGGAAAAAAGTCAAAGCAATTGTTTGCTGTGAATTGCCGGCTCGAGCAGTCACACTTCTGTGCTGTCTCTCCCTTTCATAAGTGAAGAAATCCGTGCGTAGAGAGCCTAAAAATGATCTTCAGGACCAAAAAAGGCAGGCGACTCGGCCCACGGGGAGCCTGGCAGCAGATGCAGGCTGTGCTGCGTGCCGGGAGGAATCCAGGTGACCCCCGCAGGGACCACTCGAGCCGCCCTGCGCGGGGCTGCGGGGGCTCAGCCCGTCCCATCCCGGGGCTCTCTAGGGCTGAGCACCGCTGCCTGCCTGGGGCACAGCTCTGTAGTCTCTCCCCGAGATCCCTGCCTTGAGCAAAAACTTAGTGCTGGCAGGGAAGGAGACCGCAGCGTAATGAGCCCGTCCCCGGATGTCAGCAGTAATTAATCTGCATCACCCTGCAGGTTCCCACCTCCTCCTAACAGGCTGAAATGTTATCCTCTGGTTATAATTGCAAATTGTGGTTAAAATCTTACATGCCCGAGAGGCTGGGAGCTGCAGCCTGCTCCCCCTGGGGCTGCTGCTGGGGTGGCTCCAGCCCTCGTTTCACTGCTGGCCCTCCTGCAGCTGACATCCATCCTCACTGTCCTGTCCTCCTCACCCCCTTCTCGCTCTCAGCCCACTTTCCCCCTCACCTTTCTCTGCCTTTCCCCCAGCTCAGGGCTCTCCCTGCAGCAGCGTGCTGGGTGCAGCCCCTGCCCAGGTGCTGCTGGAGGGTGTTGGACACACAGACACAGCTGAGAGGCAGAAACACGTGGCTGCTTGGGGGTCACACGGGGGCCAGTGCTGTCAGTCCTCAGCCTAGGATGATGCATTCCCTGAGCAGCGCTTGGGGGAAGGACCCGATTGCCACTGCTGACCCATGTACCAAACACAATTTGTTCTATGCTTAATCCACCCTTGTCAGTTGTCATTTCTCCCTATAAAGGCATTTTCTCAGTTAGGGTTCAGGCAGGAGCTGGTTTTTGTACCCCCTCCCCCATTTCAGGAGGCACCGTGTATGACTGGGGGCTGCCAGCTGAGCCTGCATGCCTGCAGCCCCCCACCTGCGTTTGCTGGGGAGGCAATGCAGATGCTGAACTAAAGGCTGCCATCAGTGTTGGGCTGAGGTGGAGGACGCTCAGCCTTCGCTGGAGGGCTGCCATGTGCCATGAGGATCCACCACCAGCAGCAATTCCCAGGTGCCCCCCTGGGCGCGTCTCCTGGCTGTGCCAATGTGCGGCCCTATGGTTATTGGTTAGTGCAGAAACATCCTGCAAGATAGCAGGATGTGCAAGTACTTATTCCAGATTCAGACCAGGTGAACGTGAAGGGGCTCAGACATGAGAGCGGGGCTGCAATATCTGCTGGGGGAGTTCTTCCTGGCAGAGGCTAAGTCTTATTTTCTGTTCATCAACGAGAAGCAATTAGGGGATAACAGATTTTGCTCTTCAGTTTCTATCCCTTCTCGGTGTACAGAAAACAGTGAGCGTGAGCTGATGGCTGCTTCCTGCTGCAGACAGCTTGGAGAACAGGCCAGGGCCTGTGAGTTCAGCTGATTTGGAAGTATAATGACAATGATGGCAGTGCTGTTAGCCATGTAAATGATGAGCGGACCCTGTGAGCTGGGCTGCGTTCTGACATCTCGTGAATGGTGCTGGGTTTGTGCTGGAGCTCAGACGATAAGAATCATTGCTTTTCTGTGATTTCAGGTTCGGTGCCTGCTGCAAAGCAAAGCTGACAGCCTCATTTCTCAGCTCCGGATGAAGAAAATGCAGAAAGTACCTCAACAGAACAGGCTGCGGTTGAACAAGGAGCACCAGTGGAGCAGAGGTATGTGGTTGGTCATCCTGGGCACGGGAAGTAGCTGTCGCTGACAGACACACGGGTTTTGTTCTCCATGCTCAAGTGTGACTCCCAAAGTGCAGCTCGTTGTCTATGGCGGGTGATAAACATAGAACGTGTGACATTTTCTGTTGGAATTCCTACGACAGGTAAAGCGTGAGGCACTGCTTTGAACTGAGGGCTGTGGTGGCTCTGTGGGTTTGGTAGCACGGAGCACCAGCAGCCCGTGCATGCTGTGCCCCTGGGGGTGCGTTCTGTGCTCCTCCCGCAGCTGTGCCCGCTCAGAGACACCCTGCCGCTGAAGTTCTGCTGAGGGGAGAGAAGCACACCCTGTGATTCACCTTAAACATACACCTGGAAATCTGCCCTCTGGATTTCTGAGCCTGAAAGTGCAAGCCACAGAGAATTGGAGTATGGGGAATAGGTAGGATTTACTGTGTACATTATTGAAAAGAAAAAAAGACATTACTCATGGAAACTGCACACTTTGTCGATCAAAGCAGGGAGCAGAGGATGTTTCTATAAAGGCATCTCCCAGTTCTCGATAAGCTCTGCAGAAACCTTCCAGGTGATTTGGTGGAGAGGAGCAGCCTGGCCCTGCTGGCTGCCCGCTGTCTCAGTGATGAGCTTTACAAAAACGTGATTTCTCTGTGAAAACTGGAATCTCAGCAAAACTGTCTGTTTGGTTGAGGAGCAGAGTTACAGCTGTGGCATGGGCAGAGGCTGCCTGACACAGCCGTGGCTGCTGTGGCATGAATGCTGCTCCTCATTAAGTCGCTCAGCTGGCTCAGAAGCTTCTGTTCTGTATGAAAGCAGCACCTGCCAAGGCTGAGGATCCCATTCTTCATTAACAGTTCAGCTGGTTCAGAAGGGGAGCTCTGAGGCAGCCGAACAATTTATGCAGAGTGGGATACATGACAAAGTAGCAGCTACTTCAGTGAATACAAGCATCTTTGTGCAAGTGCCCAGATGGCTCCCAAGCCAGCCTTGCTCTTTGTGGCTGTGCTGCTGTTGCTCTGCTCTGCACCACGGCTCCCAGCAGCGCCGGGCACAGCTCAGCCCCCCGGGCTGCACAGCTCAGCCAGCCCACGGAGGCTGCTGCGCCTGCCAGGATTTCTCCCAGCGGAATGAATCCCTTTCCAGGAGGCTGCCCACTGCCTGTGTCTTGCTGCTGCAGCACCACCGCTGTCATTTACATTAATTGGACATTTAGAATAATTTGGAGCAGAGGCAGGCTTGGGAGGGGGACTCCTGCTCCCTGTGCTGGGGCCAGCTCCTGAGCCCCGTGGTGCAGGTCCTGCCCTGTGCACTGCAGCACAGCTCTGGGAGCCATCGCTGTGCCTGGGAGTGAGCAGCATGGGGCAGGGTGGGCCCAGTGGGAGCTGCACTGCTGGGGGCTGGGGCACATGGAGTGGGGCAGGAGCTGCACCACAGCCTGCAAGCACAGCTGGGGGAGATGAGCACACAGCTGAGGGAGATGAGCACATAGCTGAGTCAGGTGGCAGGGCTGGGGCTGTGCTACACTATGCTGGGGGCAGCTGAGCACAGCCCTGCACGGGGGCCTGGCTGTGCTGTGTGGTTGGCAGCTGGGGGGAGGTGGGAGCCTGGCAGCAGGGCTGTGTGCCCACTTGCTGCTGTGGGTTTCACTTCTCAGAGCAGCGCCAGCTGCAGCCAAGTGGACACTGATCACTTTTAGAGTCCATTTTGTCTGACAGCCTGAGCTGTGAAAGTTTCCATCCATGGTGAATGAATACTGGGAGGGCAGCTCGTGCCCTGGGGACTCTCAGCATCCAGCTCTTCTCATGGGGCTGCGGTGGTGGACCCCTCTGTGGGAACATGGACCTGTGGATCTGAACCTGTCTTGAGCAGAGTGCAGGCCTGTGAGACCACGCTTACCCACCCCCTGCCCCCAGGGCTGGAGCCCGGCTCTCCCTGGGACAGGAGGGCAGCTCCCAGCCCACCCGAGCCCCTGGCCCCACGTGGGGCTCCCGCACAGCGGCGCCTTCTGTGACACCCC
>WBMW01006255.1:213187-227030 GCA_013396635.1 Penelope pileata | reverse complement strand
CCCCTCCCCGGGGCCGGGCGGGGCCGGGATGCGCTGCGGGAGCCCCGCGCCGCCCGTGGGGAGGACTCGGCTGCGAAGTGCGGTCCGGGGCTGCCTCGGGCCGAGAGCAGCTTCTCTGCCACGGAAGCTCCGGGGAGCGGGACCTCGACTTAGGGCGAGGCGCGCTCCTGGGTCCCCCGCAGCCCTCCCGGTGGCAGCAGCTCGCGGTGCAGCGCTGCCAGCAGCACGGGGATGCGGCTCCGCACGGCGCTCGTTGCCGGCCCCGCCGCGCTGCTCTCCCGCAGCTGTGGCCGCGGTCCGGTCCGTGGGCAGCGCGGGGCGGCTCGGGGTGGAGGGGCGGCAGCAGCCCCCGCCTGCCGCTGGCGAGTTCTGCAACTCCGGGGAGCGGCTTTAGGTTCACAGGTAGCAGCGCGCTGCGAATGACAAAGAACGGTTGGAGGAGGGCTGCGGGAGGCACTGCCGGCTCTGCTTTGATGCTCTGCAATAGAGAAATACGGGGCTTTGTGCGGACGGCGGCGGCAGGACGCTGCTCGCTGTGCTCGGCAGAACCCGCCGGTGTCGGGGGCTGTTCCCGGTCCAGATGGAGCACAGTTCGGGAGAGAAAGTGCAGGTGATGCAGCTTAGAAAAATCTGGATTTTCTGTCCTTAATACAATTGAACGAGGTGTCTTCATTTTGCATGTTTTTTTTTTTTTTTTAATTACTATTATTTCATTTTTATTTCACTATTTCATTTCATCGTGTGTTTCAGAGGGCTGTTAATGCTCGGCACAGTGAATGGTGAATCCCTGCGTTCGGTCTGCACAACCTGAGGTGCAGGGCAGTGGCTGTGGTACCCCCACAAGCAAGATTACCAGGCTGGATGTTGGTTTTCCATCACTCTCATGCTGCCTTACAAGCAAAGCATTTATAGTCCATGCAAAATTAAAGCATGCATTCAGGAAGGGGTGGCATCTCACAAGTGGGAAAGCCATCAGCGCAGAGGCAGGGAGCAGTGAATGAGTTTTGAAGGTCATTCCCTGACGGGTGCAGATAGTCGGCATCTTGCTGCACTCCCTGGTGTTCCCTCGCCCTCCGCCTGTTGTTTCTCATTTACGTAGTGCTATTTTTACTTAAACGCAGAGAAGCCGTGCAAAGCAGAGCTGTGGTGCACACCTGGGCAGGGGCTGCTCGGCAGAGGGTCACGGCCGTGCCCCGGGCGGGATGGGCCACCTCTGGCAGAGCTGTGCAGGGCAGAGCTGCCCAGGGCAGGTCTGGCTGTGAGAGGTCTCCTTTACGTCTCGGGGAATAGCGCTGCTTAAAGCTGTTGATGAAATGAACCTCTGACTGGGCTTGTTGGAAGGCTGTGAACAGGGTTTCTGCGCTGCGAGGTAGTAACTTTGAGTATTCTGTTTCTAAATAAAACCTTTTTTATTCGATTACCCCAAGTTTACCTTGGTAACGTTCCCATGTTGAACAAGCAGTTCCTTATCTGAGCTTGGATGAATCTTCCACCTCCTTTGTCCCAGTTTTCTCTCCCAAACCCCTGATGGAGCCAGTGGAGGAGCCTTCCTGGGGCTGGCTCTGTGCGGAGCTGCGGTGCCCGGCTGCTGGGGCAGCATGCAGGGAGCCAGGGCAGCTGTGCTGCGCCCTATAAACACCTTGGGGTCCCGTGCATCGGGCAGAGGGAGCACTGCTGTGCTGTGCTGGCTGCGGTGTGGGGACAGAGCTGTGCCTGCAGCTCACAGCCCTCGCAGCACTTGGGGCTCCGAGCGTAGGAGACCACAGAGCATTGTCCTCTGTGCTCAGCCCAGCTGCTGGCTCGGTGCTGGTACGTGCACCTTTCAGCAGCAGTGCAGTGGCAGCCTGCAGCAGGGCTCTGCAGAGGGCTGTCACCAGTGTGGGGGTGCACTCTGGGCTGTCCCTGCTCCCCATCGTGTCCCCAGGGTGGGCTGTGCGGTCACCTCCCCATCGCATCCCCAGGGTGGGCTGCATGGTCACCTCCCTGCGTGTCCCTGCTCCCCATCGTGTCCCCAGGGTGGGCTGTGCGGTCACCTCCCCATCACATCCCCAGNGTGTCCCTGCTCCCCATCGTGTCCCCAGGGTGGGCTGTGCGGTCACCTCCCCATCACATCCCCAGGGTGGGCTGTGCGGTCACCTCCCTGCGCTGGGCTCGTGCCCGCTGCTCTGCATCCCACGTCTGGGAGCGTGGGGCCGCGGCTCAGCGGCGGGGCAGCCCCACAACAATTGGAATAAAGCGTGCATTGAGGGAGGAAGGAACGCTCTCACGCTGGGGTTTTCGTGTGACTGAGCTGCTTGTCCGGGGGAATGTTTGACATTCTTCGTGGTGCCGTCAGCGGTGGTGTCAAGGGCTGAGATAATGAGCGATTCGGGGTTGCGTGGTGCGTTGAGTGTTTTCCTCGGGAGACACTGGCGGTTTGTTTCCAAACTCACTCGTGCTATGAGGATGTGCAGACAGGAGAGAATAAATACAAAACAAGGTTTCCCAGCTTCAGAACGTAGCAGCTCCCTTACGTAAGGCTGGCACTAAATGGAAAAGAGCGCTCCAGTGTGCGCTTGGACAAAGCCCGTGTTTCCCCCATGAAGCACAAAGTTCATTAGAGACCTGACAGGGCCGTTAATAACAGGCACTCAGCACAATGGAGGAGCCCCGGCTCTTTGCAGCGCTGTGAAGGTTATTTCTTCGTTATCCTTTCTGCTTCTGATAGCTTCCAGTTGCCCATGCTGGGAAATAGGTTAGCGGAGCGCTGCACGCTGCGGCCGGCGTTGGTTCCTTCCTGCTGCTGAGAGCTGCGGGCACACGGGGCCGGGGAGCGGTGCCTGGGGCTGGGGGCGAGGAGTCCTGGCCCACGAGGAGAGCGCGGGGCTGGGGTCCCCGGGCTACAGAGGATGCAGGGTCGCACCCCTCCCAGCCCCTGGGTGCCAGCAGGGTGGGAGCGATGCTGGCAGGCTGCTTGCAGTTTGCTATTGATTCCAGGGAAAGTCATGTTTTTATTTATAACAGCGGCGGTGTGTTTGTAGCAGAAAGCTGCTGTTCTTTACCGCTCTCGCTCAGCGACGTCTCTGCAGAACAGCACGGTGTCTGCGCGGCATCCTTCGTTCCTTGCTCAAATATTTAAACGCATATGGCTCGTGGGCTCGGGAAAAAGGAGAGCTGCCTGAAACGCACAGAAAGTTTGAAGACAAAGTATCAGCCAGAACTGAATTGATTGGATTTCATCTCCTTTTTCTTTTAAAATTCATTTCCAAGTGTATAATTTGAAATGCAAAGGATACAAAAGGCAATTGATGAAAACATCCTCTAAATGTCCACTGAAAACTGGTGACATATTTGCTCACATTGTAACGTGAGGCAGAGAGACAAGTTGTTATGGAGACCTATTGAAAATATTTCTAGTGCTGCTATTTCCTCCCCAGCTGCAGCGTCTGCTTTCTGCAAACTGCTCCCGCTTCTGTTCGGCGTTACCTGCTGGGAGATGGCCAGCCGGCCCCTTCAGGAGCTGCTTCCCCCAAGAACTGCTTTGGTTGTCACTTTTCTACTATCAGATCCTGAAGACAAACATACATATGTGCACGAGGTAACGCTGCCGTAGAAAAATATGTACATGCAACATCAAGAAGAAATTCTCTGCTTCTGTTGTGTGGGAATTAGGTAACGCACAGCAGGACGGCTTTGAAGTTGTCTGGGGAGTAGGGAGGGTGCCGTGCACAGCCCACTTGTGTGTCATTTCTGGTTGTCTCTCAGGAGCTCGCAGTGGTCGTGTGGATGGGGCAGGGGCACAGGGGGGGCCGAGGTCCTGCTGCAGAGCACCAGGCAGGTGAGTGTCCTGCTGCGATGGAGCTGCACTGGGCTCGGGGTGTGCAGGCGTCCTGCTGCGATGGAGCTGCACTGGGCTCGGGGTGTGCAGGTATCCTGCTGCGATGGAGCTGCACTGGGCTCGGGGTGTGCAGGCGTCCTGCTGCGATGGAGCTGCATTGGGTTTGCACAGGGCAGCTGCGCGCCCAAGGCAGATCGAACTGCAGTAGGAAAACCTCCGAAGCGCCACGTGCAGAGCTTCCAAACAGCAGCAGACATGCAGCACTGCTGTCACCTGTCACAGGAGGTGATGGCCACACGGTGTGCCAGGAGAGGGTCAGTATGGATACTGGGGAAAAGTTCTCGTAAAGAGTGCTCAGGTACTGGCACAGCCCAGGGAGTGGTGGGGCCACCGTCCCTGGAGTTGCTCAAGGACCATAGAGATATGGCATCGGGGACACAGCTCAGCAGGGATGGGCTGGGGTTGGGCTGGGGGATCTGAGAGGGCTGTTCCAACCCAATGACTGTGTGCTGGTAAATGGCAGCATGTTGCTGGGGGCTGGGCAGCTCGCAGGGGTTTGCCCCTGGAGAAGCACAGGGCTCTGTTTGCTCTCAGCTCTGTCAGGAGCGGACGATGTCCCCTCAACGTGGGGGTCGGCAGTGGGTGCTGTCACAGACCCCGCGCTGTGCCTCTGCCGTCAGCTGTTTGGTTGCGGTCAGGAAAACATTATGGTTGAGTTACAAAGAGCTTTGGAGTTGTTTCTGCAAATAAGAAGGTTTCAGGTCAAATTCTTTTCTTTGAAAATTTTCCAGAGTAAATTATCTCAGTGGTACGAAAGCAATTTCCTACTGATGGTCTGCGAGCACGGAGATGGGGCCGAGGGGAAGGGCTCTTTGCTCAGAGCTCCAGGATGGAGGGAAGAAGCAGGGCGTGCTCTCTGAAAGGAGAGCTGGCCCACAGGTAAAGGTGCCCCGGGCTGAGTGTGCACCCATCTGCATTTACACTGCCGTGAGTGTCCCTGAGCGTTAAAGGGAAGACCTTTGAGGGCTCCCACTCCACCTGCCTCCACCCGCTGCCACCAGGAGCAGCCCCTGCGAGCACAGGGTCGGGTCTGGTGCTCGGTGGGACCTTGTCTGATGTCCCTGCAGTGCGGGGTGAGCTGGGGGCAGCCCCAGAATGGCCCGTGGAGCTCAGGGCTGCACGGCCCAGGGCTCCTGGTGGCAGCGTGTGGCAGCGGGCACGGCTGCGTGGTGTCTGCACAGCACGGCCGGGCCTTGGGCCTGGAGCCCTGGGAAGGGCGAGCGAGGTCCTGCGGGCCGGGCAGCAGCGCTCCTGTCTCTGCACGGAGATGGGGCTGTGCGGCTGCCAGCGGGTGAACTCGCGCCGGCCGGGGACAGCGAGGAGCTTTGTTCCTCCTGCGTCGTCGGCTTTAGAGACGCAGACCACGCTCTGCCCTTAATTACACTTTGGCAATTACAGTCTGTGTAAATTACCTTCACTGGCAGCCGCTGCCTTCGCTGGCAGCAGCGCGGCTCCATCGCTGCATGGGAGCGGGGCTGTTCTCCGCGTGTCCTCTGCAGAGGGGCAGCAGGGACAAACCGCAGCGCGATCGGATGCTGCTCCCTGGAGTCAGCAGCTGTCTCTCCAGATACTCATCAGGAGCGGTGCTGCTGCGCCAGATGGGGCAGCTTTACGTAATCGGGTTTTAGGGCAGAGCTGTGCTTCGAGCACGGCGCTGTGCGCTGCTCCGGAGCAGTGTTTCCTGCCTCCACTGGGGAGAGCGGGGCTGCTCCCCTGCGGTGCCGGCCAGGAGAGCCCCGGCGATGCTGGTGTGGATGGAAACTGCTCTCCTGTAATTTTAATGCATCCTCTTTGGATTTCTGAGCAGGGAGCGGGGACGGCTCGTTGCTGCCGCCCATCACTTCCCATCACCTCCCGCTGAGACCGCTCTGTTCCCGGGGAGAGCCGCGCTGCTGCCGCCTCATTGGAAATTCAGGGCCGGCGTGGGCTTTAATCTTTCATATCTGCGGTAATGGATATCATCAGCAGCTCTGGAGAGCAGGGGGAGCCTTAGGATGGCTTTGCCTAGGGGTGCTGGGGCGACGTGCCCCGACGTGGCCGGTGCTTGCGGGTGCCCCCCAGGAGCACGGGGTGCTCCCGTCAGTGGCGGTTCCCAAAAGCTCCCTGGGCCGATGCTCTTGTGAGGCCAGAGAGGCTTCAGCCACTTCATACTGGATGTCAAAATGTGATCAATGCTGCAGCTGGAAATAGAGAATTTTGGCTGCATAATGTCTGCTACCAAAGACTTTAATTATAGTGGCATATCTGTCACGTTGATGAAGGCTTTCCATTTTTCAGAGGTTTATAATGGGGCTGTTTCAGATCGGATTGGCTTTCAGCTTGGCACATAAGCTGTGATCCCAAAGGAAATATCCATCTAGCTGCCCGCACGAAATTTTTCTTTAATAAAAAATTACAGAAATCGATAAAGCCATTCTGGGGCGAGAGAGAGACTTTAGGCATCCGTGGATTGGTGGTTCATAGGGGTTCTGGCCGTACATTATCTATCTGCTTAACTCTTGGAATGGACAGCGTATTGGGACTGAAAAAAGGGCAGAATCCAATATAGTTACCTTTGAAAAATAGGCACTGAGCATGCTGAGCAGGTAGCTCTCTGCATCGATTTAGCTCTCATTAACATGGCGCTGGATGGCATGCTGACTAATATTTCTGGCTTGCAAACAACAATGGATTTCCTTTGGAAATGTGTGATGAGAACAGAATGTCTCTGCGCCCTGACGTGCAGGAGCTCCTGGGGCTGCTGGACGTGGAGGAGCGGAAACGAGGGAGCGATGCGGGGTGCAGGGGAGGAGGGGATGGGGCAAGGGCAGGAACTGCCCATCCCCCCCACTTCTGTGCAGGGACGGCCCCAAATCTGCACCCCATGGCCCCAGTGCTGCCCGGGATGGCTGTGGTACCCTCAGACTGCCCCACAAAGATCCTAGTCAAACCCATTCCTACCAAAATCATTGCATTTCTGGACTGTTCCTTAGCATTAAGGCTCTGCTCCTCACCCAGAACAGATTTTCCCTTTTCTCTCTCCCAGGTGCTTGTTAGTCCCATCCTTCCCTGTTCCCACTTATATTCCTTATTTACATGTTCACAATTAGCGTCGTTTGCAGGTTCCTGCCAAAGCCCAGACCTACAGGGAGTGCCCCCCATCGCCGAGCCCCGGGAGCAGCTCCCTGAGCCCAGGGCTGGGGCTGGCCGTCCCTCCTGCTTGCCGATGACAGATTCCTTCTTCTGGGGTTTCAGGGATAAAGCCGAGGGTCCTGGGGGCAGCTGCCACTTTGAGAGGATTAGCAGTGACTGACAGCCTTCCCCTGGATCTCCTTGCTTCCCCAGGCTTAAGTGGGAGCTTTCGTGTGGCTGCAGCAGATCCTTGATGTTAGCTGGATGCCGTGTCCCCAGCCTGGCATCTGGTTTGTCATGGGCAGAAAGAAGGCGCTAATACAATATTAATCCTGGCACAGAGTGCCTTAAATAACGGTGACAGTGATCCCTGCCTACAGGGGATGCCTTCTGCTGCCTCCATCCACCCCTGGGAACGTCCCATGGGATTAGAGCTGCAGCCAGCAGGGCAGAGGGCAGAAGGGAGGATGAGGGCTTCCTTAGGAGCACCAGTGCTGCTGCGTGCAGAGCGTTCCTGTTTCTATAGGGCTTTTTAATTAACATGTGGCATTTTGTTGCGGGGATGTCACTGAGTTTAATGTCTAACTCGTTTGAGGCTGATTTGGCCTTACACTTGTGCGTGTGCTGTGCAGTTCTGCAGGCAGGGCTCCTGGACAGGGTTACTGCTGCTCCCCGCGAGCTGCTGGGGACGGGGATGGGGACGGGGCCGCGGTGCTGCTGGGCGCAGTGCCTGGGTCCCTGGGTGGCCATGGCCAGCGCGGCGGGCAGCAGGGACAGCTCGGTGCCTGGGCTCTGTGCTGCTTTGGCCGTGCAGCACGGGGAGGGACGGGGAGCAGAGCGGCAGCCGCAGAGCTCAGTGTGCACAGAGCTCGGTGTGCACCCAGCGCAGGGCACAACCTGACTGCCTGCCTCGTGCTGGGCTGCAGCTCCCCACGGACCCCCGCAGCCCCTCGCAGGGTGCTGGACCCCGCTCTGTAATGACCTGGGGCTGTGTGACCCCGGGTTCTGTGCCTGCAGGCTGAACGCAGCCTTTCTGGGAAGGAGATGACCCCTCCCAGAGCTGAGCTGCAGCGGGAGCACAGAGCCCGGCCGTGCCGTGCTGCTCCCCATGCAGGACAGCTGCAAAGGGGCAGTGGCAGTGACGCTGCTGGCACTGGGGACAGTGCAGGGATGGTCGGGGAGATGGCTTGGGCAGGGTTTGCTCCCAGAGCCTTGACGCAGGAGTGCTGTCACGGTGATGCTGCAGCTCCGTTCCGTTCCCGCATCGCTGGGCAGAGCAGAGGGCTTTGCCACAGGAGTGTGTCGGTAACGGATAGCGTAAGCAATTAACTGCGCGCGCCGAGACGCAATTCCCAAATCCCTCCTGGCTCTGCGCTCGCCCCCAGCAGTGAGGGGGGAGGATGTGCTCTCAGAGCCTGGTCTGCTGGGCTGAGATTTCTTAACAAAATTGTTTGTAGCCTTTGTAGCCGCTGGGTAAAGCGGGATGCAGTGGGGCCAGGCCTGCAGCGGCCGCTCCATCCCAGTCCCTGTGCACGGCCCCGCAGCTGAAGCGGGGCTGGGGGTGGGGGTGCCAGCAGGGAGGTTCCTGGAGGCTGTGGGGTCTGCTGCAGGTGGGAGATGAACTCGGTGGTCCCTGTGGGTCCCGTCTGCTTTGGAGTGTTGTATGGTTCCATGTGACCCTGGCCTGTAGCCTTGGTGTCTCCTATTGCTGGGTCCTGCAGACCGGGCAGATTTTGGGTACCTCACCCACTTGTGTGTGGGAGCTGCCCGCTGCCCCCTAGCAGGCCACCATCTTCCTGCCACGGCTCCTCTCGAGCACAGCTCACTGAGCTCTCCCTGGCTTTGGTTGGGGTTGCCCGGGGGATGTGACTGCTGTGCCCTGTAGGACAGGCTGCTCCCAGCGCTCCCCTGCCATCCTGCAGAGCTTCCCCAAGCACCAGCACACGCAGTGCTGGATTTCAGCTGGAGCCAGGGGCTCTTCTTTCAGCCCATCCATCCCTTCCCTCTTGCTGTCTGGGCACCTGCTCCTCACCCGGTGCGGAGGTGATGGTGGGCAGTTCCCTGGTGCCCACTGGAGAAGCGTTGGGATGGGGCTGGAGCTGGGCTGCTGCTCTGTGTACTTTGCACAGAGGAGGAAAAAGTGAGAAGCAGCCCCGTGGTGGCTTCGTGTTGGCATCTGCATGGGGCTGGGGAAGCCGTAAATCAGCCTGAAAGCAGCGACTGCGTGCTGACCCCATAGACACTGCCCCATTGTGTGTTTTGTTTTGTTCCATGGGTCTCTAAGGAGAGGGAGAAAAAGCGCCAGGGGCTGGGGGTTGCCATGGGAACGGGGAGATGCGGCGGTGGTGCAGGGGGTGGCATTGCTGGGGGGAGGCCCTGTCCCACTCAGCACCGAGGACGTGGTGCCGGGAGCATCCACCCCAGTGGATGGGGCTCATCCCTGCTCTTGGCTCCTCCGCTGAAATCCACCATTTCACCCAACTGGGACACGAGGCATGTGGGGACGAAGTGCTGTGACGAACCTTTGTAGGTCCTGTGCTGCTGTTCTGAATTGCAGCCACCTGCCTGTTGCTCTTGGACGTTGTCATTGACTTCTGCTGTGCTGAAATGTTCTGCTCCGCGCTGCCGGGTGGGAGGGAGCGCACACAGCTGGCAGCACTGCTCCCTCCTCTCCGTTGTGCTTTTACCGTAGTACCCGCACCCACACGTTTCTCTGCTACAACAAGAGTAAACAAAGCACGTATGCAAAGGATTCTCTTGGATCTGTTGAGTCACGCAGAGGAGGGGCAGCCCGTGGGGCACGTGGATACCCAAGGGCCGAGCAGGGCTGGGTGCTGGCGGTTCCCCTTTGTGCTCAGCACCCCACTGCCACCAGGCTGCTGCTCAGCTCTGGGCACAGCGATGCTGCCGTGTGCTGCGGGTGAGGCCTGGTGGTGAGCTCAGGGGCTGTCTCGCTCCTGTTTGTGGGTTTCCAGGCGCTGGTGATGCGCTGGGTGCGGTTGGCTGGTGCCTCCCCGGGGCTGCGAGCTTCGGCTTTCACAGCATCCTACGTGTTCACAGAGGAGCTGCTGCTCTCTGGCTGCTCACGCCATCGCTCTTTGGCACTGGCTGGAGTTGACCCCAAGTGCTCTCTGTGATGCTGACAGCTTGTCTGCACGTAATAGGATGACTTAAGGGCTGTGACAGCTTCCTGGGTGAAATCGTGCTGGTGTGTGGGGCTTGGAGCTGGCGTGCTGGTACTGCTGAGAGCCGTGCCGTTTCCTTTCCCAGTATTTGTTTACTCAGTGCCTGGGCAAAGGAAATATGGGGCCATTTTGGTGCTGTACTCTTCCAAGCGAGCGAGCTGGCGTGCGTTGAAACACCTGGTGCAGAGCGAGTGTGGGGAGGGTGAGTGCTTATGGCACGCTGTGCTGTAGGTGTGCCTGGGAAAATAAAACTGACAAACTACAGGAGCCAGAAGGGGCTGTTCCGGGTGCTGCCATTGTCCTGGGCTTTGGGGTCAGCTGGACACAGCAGTGGGGCAGCGATACGGTTCCTTCCCCGAGGGGATCGGTGCAGAGGGAAGGGCTCCCGCTACAGCTCGGCGTGGGTTGGCCACAGGGCCACTCAGCCCCTGAAATATTCCTGGTGCTGTAATCCATCCTCATTTTAAGCACACTGGGCATCATCCTGCACTGCTTTCGTATCTGTCAGTGCTGATGGAGAGACTCCAGAGAGCACCGCTGTGCACAGGGAAGGAGGCAGCGCCGGGTCCGTGTGTGCTTTTGTGGTGGGGGTGGAGGGAGGACTCACAGAGCCCCCAGCTCTGCCCCCAGCCCCACCGCTGGTGTGGCTCCAGGCAGGGCCAGGGGCATTCCTGCAGGGTGAGGGACAACAGCAACCGGGGTGGTACATGGGGACGCGCAGTTCTGCACAGCCCTGGGGGGACCGTGCACCCCCACGTGCAGCCGCTGCCCCGCGTGCCCCCGGGGCAGGAGCCCCCCCGGCTGCAAGCAGCGGCCGCCTGGCTGCTGGGGCTCGCGGTGCCAGCCTGCTGCTGCTCGCCCCGACGCGCTAAAAATAGCGCATTATTTCCAGGCAGTAATTGCACATCCCGTAGTCATAATGAGCTCTTAAGGTAATTACCTTTTGGTGGGAAAGAGCTGGAGATAGGGTGTGTTTGGCTGAGAAATGGAGGGTTTTCGAGAAGCCCATCCACAGTGTGCTCATGGAAGGGACAGTGTCCCACAGCAGGGACAGGGAGTGCTGCGGGGTGGCACGGTGGTGGCATGGGTGGCATTGGGGCCCTCCCTGGCTGCTCTGTGGGTGCTGGGGGAGTGCCAGCCCCATTGCATGTTACCCTAAAGCCACCGCTTCGTGCATCCTCCCACGCTGCTGGTGCTGCCTGGAGGGATGGAGGCGATGGGGCCCGTGGAGCTCCTGTGTCCCCATCCCCGGTGCTGGGTCAGTCATCGCCTCTCCCGGCACTGCTCTGCCTCCCAGCTTTATAAACCAATTTGCTGTGTTGTGGAGTATCCGCCTCTCGCACGGAGCAGGTAAATTACATCTACTGCTGTGACATCTTTGTAACTAATTTGATCACATATTAAGAACGTAAACCATTTAGAACACTTTTGTCGGAATCAATTTTCCTTTTGTAAGTCCGAGATGCTGATCTCACACCGCGGCGTTTTCCAATCCTGTATAATCCCCGCGGCTGCTCTTTATCGCAGCCTCCAGCGCGTTTCCCCGGTTGCAGCCAGATCTGTGCCCCCACAGCTCCTCCTGGGGC
This sequence comes from Penelope pileata, assembly GCA_013396635.1. Classification (NCBI taxonomy): domain Eukaryota; kingdom Metazoa; phylum Chordata; class Aves; order Galliformes; family Cracidae; genus Penelope; species Penelope pileata. The sequence continues at coordinate 215,271 of WBMW01006255.1, read as the reverse complement.
TGTGCCCCCCCTGCAGGCTGCTGGGCCACCCCGGCCCCCGAGCACGTTGCTGCGAGGGGCACAGCTGGCCGTGCCGTACCTCGTGTGTGCAGACAGCCCCTCCCGTAGCTCCGGGTCCCACCCTGTGCACCAGCCCTGTGTGCGCGCTGGCAGCCGGGGCACGGCGTCAGCTGTGGTTGGGGGATGCTGTGTTTCAGCACCTTGGCTGATGGAGGATGTTCGCAGCAATTAATGCTGATGAGCACGTCCGTTGGAGCACGTGCTCGGAAGCTCTTCATCCTGTGTGCTGTTTGTTTATTGCTGCTTTGTTTGAGACCCGACACCAAAAAATTGCCATCTGCCCTTCTCTGCTTTGGAGAAGCTGCGGGGCCAGGGCTGGTGGCAGCCCCACCAGATTGCTGCATCCTCTTGGTATGGGGGGAGGTGGTGGCTCAGGGGGCTGAGAACGTTCGCTGCGCTGCAGAGGTGCTCGTGCTTCCTCCGTGTCCCAGGAGCAGCCTCTTTGTTCAGGCTGCTCCTCGGCTCTGGCGCTGCCTCTCCCTAAATACCCCAGAGCCCCACGGGCAGTGCCAGCCTGCACCTCGCCCCGGGCCAGGCTGGGAGCGCGGGAGGGGCTGGCGGCTGCGTCCGTGTCCTTGGTGGGTTCTCCTGGTCCCCCACCGCCTTCTGTTTGCATTTGCAGTCTCTGCAAGGCTGTGTTGTTGCCAGCGACTGACTAAGCAAACGCGCCTCTGGGCATGCTGAAATATTCCTGCTCTGCACCCTTGTAAAGGCTGCGCGTTTCTGAAGACAGTTTAGATATGTGCATCTTCACAGAGGCTTTAAATTAAATCTCAGACAGCCCAGAGCCTCTATTTCCTTTCCTAAACTTGGGGAACTCTGTCTGAGCTGCGGATCTGGGAGATGGCACAGCCCGGCGCTGTGTCGGTGTGGGGCCGACCCGGAGGCGTGCACATGGGAAGAGGCTCTGCCTTGGCTCCGAGGGAGTTCACAAATCTTCCTGCTGCCAGGCAGCTCGTGCTTCCCTCTAAGCTAACCCCCTGCCTCCCCCTGCGTAGTTTTGACATGCCATCAGCACTGACCACGCAGCCTCCTTAATTTTTCAGCAGCGCAGAATGACAGGGTTGCACTCCTCTATCTATTTACCCATCTATTTCTGCAGAGCAAGGACCTAATTGAGCGGATAATGCGCGCGCTAACGGCGCTGCAAAGCCGCGGTGCAGCACTTTGTGTTTTGGGGAGAGCTTTTTATTCGGAGCCGTTTGTGGTCAGCCCGCCCGCANTGGGTCAGGCATCCCACAGGGCCCCTGGGCAGGGCGTGCTCAGTGGCCACCCACCATGGGGACAGCGTCCTGCAGGGAGCCTTCCCCAGGACCCCTGACACATCCAGACCGAGCCCAGCGAGCATCCCCGGGGCTGCGGGGGTACCCGGCCATGGGGTCCCAGCACCCCAGGAGCGGGGCAGGCGCTGTCCCAGCCGCTGGGTCCGTTGCTGCTGAGCACGGAGCCCAGAGCAGGGGCTGCTCCTGTGGCATGGTTTGGTCTGCGCTGTGCGAGCGTCAGCTCCTGCAGTTGGAAAAATGAAATCTCAGAGCAGAAGCAGCCCCGGTGTGGCCAAGTGAAATATGATTGCTTTGTCTAATCAGGCAAGTGACTGACACAGTTTGAAAAGTCCTTGAGGGTTTTTTAAAGGTCAGCAATGTGAAAGACGTAACCAGCGCAGCGTGAGTCACGCATGCTAAGTTGGGTGTGCTGGCATCGCAGTGGGATCTGCTTGGGTTTGGTTCCCCTTTGCTGCCTTGGCACAGCAAGCAACAACTGAGAACGGGTCCGGGTCTTCCGGCTGTAACCGAGGTGGTCCCCGCTGCCGTGAGGTTGTGGGGAGCGTCTTTGCAGAGGGTTTTGATACGGGTGGGAGGACGGCTGCAGGCACTGTGCGGTTGTTCTCTGATATTAAAGAGGAGTTGAGAAGGGATGGAGAGGGCAGCATCTCAGTGCTGCGTGTGGCTGTGCTGGGTGTGCAGTGCAGTGCTGGGTGTGCAGTGCTGGGTGTGCAGTGCAGTGCTGGGTGTGCAGTGCTGGGT
>WBMW01006255.1:191064-213143 GCA_013396635.1 Penelope pileata | reverse complement strand
AGTGCTGGGTGTGCAGTGCAGTGCTGGGTGTGCAGTGCAGTGCTGGGTGTGCAGTGCTGCACTGCTGCTCCCGGGCAGCAGTGGGGTGCAGCGCTGCCCCATGGTGCTCTGTTCTCCTGTGAACGTGTGGGGGATCCGTGGGTCACTGGGACTTCAGTTCTTCTCTCCTTCCTCTGGCGCAGCTGGGTTTGAGCTGGTGCAGTGGCTCTGCCAGGCATTGCCATGGGCAGGGGTGCTGTCCCCACCCAGCTGCCTAAGCCCAAAGTCCTCTGTAGGGTTTCAGCGGGTGGCAGAGGTGTCCATGCTGCAGCACAGCTCGTACACCACAGGACAGGACAGCACTTGGTTGCATTTTTTCTTCTGCTGTCAGCAAGAGCATCTCATTGTGAAGAACTGCACCTCCCAGGAATTTTCTAATTTTGGAATTTCTAAAAAAGTGAAGATGTTCTGCAAGCTTTGCAGCTCAGCTGTGCCCAGCACCAGGGCAGGGATGGGGCTGCAGTGCCCGCTGCAGGTGGGAGCCCCATGCGGGTGCCCCCCACGTGCTGCGGGACAGGGGGGGTCAGGGAGGGACGGCCCTGAGGGACATCACCTGTCTCCTCCCCCCGGCACCACCTGTGCATGTGCACGATGTGTGCGGCTTTAGGGCCCTGGGGTGGCTCTGGCAGCACCCAGCCCGTGGGGGTGGCTCACGTCCCGGGCCATCGGACTCCTGGTGGGATCAGGGCAGCCCGTGTTGGTCTCCCCACACCGTGCACGCCCCGAGGTGTGCTCCCGTTTCCCTGCCTGCAGGTTTCACGAAACGCCGCCTCCCTTTAGCACAGACACTCTCTAATCACGTGTGAAAACGTGCTCAGATGTGAGCGAGTGGAGCGGACAGGCAGAACCTTTTCTGCATTACAGCTGAGCAGCAGTGCCCTGTGCACGCGGTGTTGGGTGAGCACAGCACCTCCGGCACCGCGCGCCCCGATCCGCAGCTCCGTGTCTGCAGCGTCGCAGCCCGGCCCTGTACATCGTGAGCTTCAGGTGCCAGAGAGATTCCCGAGCTCTGCTCTGCTGCGGCCGTACACAACGCGTCCTCCTGCCCAGCTCCGCTGCAGCCTGGGTGCCCTGTGCCTTCGGGCACGGCCGCAGGCACTGAGTGCAGCAGCAGCCCCGGCATCCCCAGGGCTGCAGCCGTGCTGCCGCGCAGGGTCTGGGAGCAGGGCCAGCAGAGCCATTGCTCGCTGCCGGGTGGTGCTGAGCTTTGTACTCTGTGTGCCCCCCTCCCCCTGCACATGGCCCAGGGCAGCCCCGTGCCCCCGCCCTGGAGCTCCCCCGGCGCCGTGGCTCTGCCCCCGGGTTCGGCGTAGGGGGTGCGGGAAGCATCTCCTGCTGCAGCAGGATGCGGTGTGGGGCTCTGGGTGAGGAGCAGCAGAAGAAGCACCAGGGTGGGGCTGGGGGTGCTGCTGGGCCAGGAGAGGTGGGAGCAAAGTGAGGTGCTTTCTGCTGTTGTCTTTTTCTGCAAACTGGGTAGGGAGTGCTGCAAAGGAGGAAATAGGTTGCACTCTGCATGTACAAGCAGCTGTGGTAAGAACTGGCATGCTGGAGGTGCGGAGAGAAAGCAAACCCAGCCCCTTGCAGCTGCTGGGGGCAGCCCCAGCCCCGCTCCGTGGGGTGGGGGGCAGCTGTGGCCGTGCCGGTGGCAGCAGCAGCAGTGCTGGTTGCTGCGATGGCTGCAGCTGCCCCTCAGGGCCCAGTGGGGCCGTGCTGGGAGGGGACGGCACAGGGCCCAGTGAGCGCCCTGGTGTCAGTAAGGTGTCAGAGCTCAGGGCAGAGCGCTGCAGGAGCTCCTGCAGGAGAGGGGCTGCCGGCTGGGTGAGCGCTGGAGCTGCCAAGAGGAGGAGGAGTGGCAGTGAGGAAGCAGACCCGGAGAGCCGGGCGCTGGGTCGGGCTGAGCTTAGGCCATCCCTGCACAGCAGCTCGTGCCCTGTGCCCTGCACAGGTGTTGGGCGTTTGGGAGCTTTCCCCACGGCTGCACGGAGCAGTGTCAGCACTCGGTGTGGGGTGGTGGTGCTCAGCCCTCCCCCCTGTCCCCGCATCCCCCCCATCCGCTGCGTGGAGAGCTGTGGGGCTGCCGTCCTTCTGCTTCCGAGGGACAGCGCAGAAACAGGGCCTGCACTGCAGCAAGGTTTCGCAGTGCTCCGTCACCAGCAGCACCTCAAATCATCAAGCCTGAGATAACATTAATTGGATCCAGAACCCACCAGGGATGTTTTTCTGTGTCTCTGCCGGCGTTGTGGGCCTGCACCAGTTTCTGCTCTCGCCTGCACAGAGGGACACCCCAGCTGTGCCCGTGGGTGCGTGGCTCCTGACCCGGGCTGGGGTCCATCACACAGAGGTGGCTCAGTGCGCTGCACAGAAAGGTGGCAATTAGTCAACCTTAAAATTGCATTTGTGTAGAGTGCCCCAAGATTTGCAGCCTGGAGTGCAGTTTTTCTCTGTGTAATGGTGATGAAAGCTTTACCTCTGCACACCTCAGAGACAGCAGTGAACGACTGCAGGAGGATGCACGAATGCAGCATGGTTTACAAAGTTGGGCTGGGAGCTGTGCAGGGGGAGCAGCGTGTGGTTATGGGGCTGCAGGGGGGCTGGCTGCAGAGCGGCTCTGGACCCCGTCCCAGGCCATGGCACAGCGCTGCTCCTCGGTGCCCATCTGCCCGCCCAGCAGCTGCTGGGAAGGACTCACTGCTGGGGGGGCAGGGGCTGTGCGTTCAGGGGACACGAGGGACAGGGGACAGTTCTGCACACAGGTTCTGCAGCTGCTCTTTTGTTGCTGACATTCATTGTTTTCTTGCCCTGACGTCTGCCAGTGGTGCCACCGGGTCACCCTGGCTGTAAATGTTTAACGGGATGCTTAAATATTTATTGGCACCTTGCATGCTGCGGTGCCCCGGAGCAGCGCTGCCCCCAGGCCCTGGTCCCGGGGGTACATGGGGTTCCCGGCTGTGGGGCTGCTGCGAGCTCCTCCGCAGCCTCAGCCATTTACCCAGCCGAGAGGCCGTGACTTTTCTTTGTAATTCTGTGATTTCCCTGAGGTTCAGAGCCTGTGGGTTCCTCTCCTGCACTGATTGCAGAGCACTGCAATGCTCGCAGGGCTGCTGCACGCCCTTCCTATGCATTTTCCATTTTGGGAGCAAACCCAGACCTCTCTTCTATCCCCTTGTTATTTCAGTGTGCTGTTGGCACAGCCCTGTTTGATTCTTTCCCCTGGCTTCCCCAGGAGCACCCTTTGCTGTGTGGGGCAGCGCGGGTTTGTGCTGCTGGCAGCAGGGCCACGTGCTGCCTGCAGCTGGGCACGGCGGGGCCGAGCCCAGCACCGCTCCAGCACGTCCCTGCTCCGCGCCATCTGCAGCCTCCGTCCTGCGGTCGCGTTTCTGTCCTCGTTTTGGGATCAGGTGCCAGCCTAGCTGAGGTCACAGCTCCGGCAGCCAAACAGCACTGCCCGCGCTGCAGCTGCACCGAGCGGGGAGCGGAGCCGCGTCCCCCCCGGGCTCACTGCCCCCGGCTCCTGCTGCCAGCTCGCCGCTCCCCGTTGCGCAGCCCCCTCCTCCAGGCCTGGCTCTGTTTGCTGTTCCTGCTCTGGGCCAGCAGGAAGCTCCGGGTGCGTCCCTCGGAGGGGCTGACGGAGCGCTGGGTGCGTGCACCTTGCCCCTGCCCCGTGCCTCCCAGCCAGGTGCTGTTCTGGGGCTGCTGTTAGTGTTCTGTTGGCAGCTGGATCTCCTGCATGGCCCCGTGCCTGCAGGGCCCGCAGTGCTGTGGGCAGAGCCCTGCCCCTTTGTGTTCCACATCCCACACCATCACTGTGCCAGGGGAGGTGCAGGTTGGGTGTTGGGGAAAATCTCTGCACGAGTGCTCAGGCACTGGCACTGCCCAGGGAGCGGTGGGGCCCCCGTCCCTGGAGGTGATCAGGAACCGTGGGGATGTGGCACTTGGGGATGTGGCTCACTGGCAGGGTGGGATGGGCTGGGGGATCTGAGAGGGCTTTGCCAACCCTCATGACTGTGTGATCGTATCTCTGGAGCAGGGTGAGCTGCTCAGCCTGGTTCCCATGCAGAGCAAACCTTCTGCTGGCTGTGCTGTGGGCAGCGATGGGCGCGTGGGGTGCACCGTGCTGCTCTCGGGGGGCAGCAGGGGATGGGGTCTGCAGGCAGCAGCTGCTGCAGGGTTTGAGCCTGCTGCTGCCAGCAGCCGAGCACGCTGCCATCAGAGCAGGCAGCAGATGCACCATTCCCACCTCCTACGTGTGGGAATGGTTCCCCTGCAATCGCAGAGCACCCACAGCACAGGGTTTGCAGGCAGTGGGCACCCCGTCTCCTCGCAGCCCCCCCTGCAGCTCTGCACGGTGCCGGCACGGCTGCAGTCCCGCTCCCAGCAGCACTGCCTCCTCGGGGCCGGGGCACGCTGCTGCCAGCCCGCACATCTCCTGGGCTGCTTTGTTTTCCTGGAACCTGAAATCAAAACTTCCTTCAGTAAATACTCACAGAGGTTCCCGAGGCTGAGCCGCTGCGAGCTGTGTTCAGCAGAACGCTCTCAGTAGTGGCTCCTGCAGGGCCCTTATCTCCTGCATAAATCGTTACACAACCCTCACTGCTGTGCTGCAAATGGCTTCGTTAGGAAAACGTGACATCCAAGTGGCCCTGGAAACAATCAGGTTCTGTTTGGACCCGAGATGTGGGGTGGGTGGGGAGTTCGGCCCTGCAGGGTGCTGGGGGGCAGCAGGGTTGCGCTGCATGGATAAAAGCAATTTCTGATCCCCCCCCCCATGCTGGGGGCACTGCGGGGTGCTGGGGGCACTGCGGTGTCACCGCAGTGCTGGGCTCTGGGGAGGGCTCCTGTGCCCCAGCATGGAGCTGCAGGCAGTGCCCCGCATCCTTCAGCCAGCTCTAAGGAGCTGCGTGCCGGCCCCGGGAGCGGTTTGGCTCCGTGTTGCAGGAGTTGCGCTGTGGCTCTCGTCCCTGTGGCTCTGCTCAGCGGGAGGAGATGTGGCTGTGTCTGCCTCTGTGACTGCTTCTGTGTGCAGAGCCCCTCTCGCCCTAAGGGGAGGTGATGGCAGTGCAGCTTCCCACTGGCGCTAACGGGCACCACCCCAATGGCTCTCACAGGGCAGCGAAGCTGTGCCATGCTCTGCTGTGCTGTACCATGCCATACTGTGCCATGCTGTGCTATGCTGTGCTGTACCATGCCATACTGTGCCGTGCTGTGCTATGCTGTGCTGTACCATACCATACTGTGCTGTGCTGTGCTATGCTGTGCTGTACCATGCCATACTGTGCCGTGCTGTGCTATGCTGTGCTGTACCATGCCATACTGTGCTGTGCTGTACCATGCCATGCTGTGCTATGCTGTGCTGTGCAGTAGAAGCATCTGGGGGATGCAGGAGCCCGGGGGACAGCAGCAGGGACAGCACCACGAGGAGGCAGCTGCCAGTGTCCCCTGCAGCAGGGCAGGGCCGGGCCGCTGTGCTGCTGGGAGCTGCCCGGCGGGAGCAGCGGCTGAGCCTGCACCATGGCTCGGGGCGTGCGGGCATGGGAGGGAATTGCCAGCAAAGCAACCACTTAACTTGGAGCTCCGTTTCTGGCGTTTGTCCTCCGAGGAGACGCTCTCCAGGTTTTCCTGGAGAGCTCATTAAAGAGACCACGAAGGCTGAATGGGCTGTGACTGTTGTAAGGGCCCCCAGGAGTTGCTCCAGGAGCTCAGTGCTGGGCTGGGACGGGGGTCCCAGTGCTGCCACCGCCTGCAGGGCCCCACACCCCTCACCAGAGGGTGCACAGGGGTTCCTCCTGCACTGGGACAGGCTGGGGCTTGGGGCAGCGCTGCCCTGGGGTCGGGGCACCACGAGCTGCAGCTGAGCCCCTTGGCCCTGAGCTTCACCTCACGTGTGGGCCCGCTGGCACCCGGCATCCCGTCCGCCAGGGCCACGTGCCCGCTGCAGGGCTGCCCGTGCGTGCTGCTCCGCCTGCAGCTCCGTGTCAGCGTCTTTGCAAACCCTTTGCAAGGTCACCTTTTGTGACAAAGGACATCAGCACTTCAGCGTGAGGCACCGAAATCATCTTGAAGGCTCAGGCGGACGCCGGGCTGTGACAGGGGTCACTCGGTGAGTGCTGCAGTGCGGGGACGCTGTGTGCCGGGGGACATTGCTGGTTCATGGGGCACTGCTGGGGGGGGCAGCACCCAGCACAGTGCGGGTGGTGCAGCACAGGGCGGTGATATGGAGGAAGGGGACAGGGCAACGTGTGGTGTGCGCTGGGCAGGTGATTGGTTGTGCAAGGGAACGGCCTAAGGAGCAGCTGGAAATGTGTGCAGGGAGAGGGAAATACTTTAAATGAGCTTGCTGCTGAAGGAAGGGCTTTTCTGGCTGGTGGGGGTAACGTGGGGCGTGGGGATGGGCTGCTCTGAAGTGGGCTTCTGGGGGGCACTCAGGGGAGTGCTCAGCAGCTCAGCACCCCAAACGTGGAACTTACCACGTTCAGTCAGGGTGGGGAGAGGTAGCTGGGTGCTCAGTGCTGTCTCCTGGCTCCAGAACCGGTGGGGCTCTGGAGAATCTGTGCTGTGCGGGGTTTGTTTCCAAGAGCCATGGTGGGATGAATCCAGCTCGCTGCAGCCCCCTGAGCCCCCCAGGTGTGTAAGGAGCTGTGGCTGTTGCTGCACTGTGGGAGCTGCTGCCTGCGATTCCCAGCAGCGCTGCGCTGCTGCACCTCGGGTGTACCGGGGCTGGGCGACCTGCCCGCCAGCTCTGCACTGCGCTGGGCAGGGGCAGGGCAGCAGAGGAGGCACTGCCTTCCTCCCCCTGGGTCTGCTGAGGGGTGGCTGACGTCATCCACGATGTCAGAGAAATGCCTGCAGGGAGATGGATCCTTGCTCTGGATTAAAAACACACAGATAGGTCTGCAAGCACTGAGCGCTCCTGTTGGCATGCCGTGCACTGCCAGTGGGTGCCATGCACTGCCAGTGGGTGCCGTGCACTGCCAGTGGGTGCCATGCACTGCCAGGCTGTCAGGCATGGGCTGGGCTTCAGGTTGGGTATCCAGAACAATTTCTTCCCTGAACGAGTGCTCAGGCACTGGCACTGCCCAGGGAGCGGTGAGGTCACTGTCCCTGGAGGTGCTCAAGGAACGTGGAGATGTGGCACTGGGGACACAGCTCAGTGGCGGGGTGGGGTGGGCTGGGGTTGGGCTGGGGTATCTCAGAGGGCTTTTCCAGCCTCAGTGGTGCTGCCGTGCAGTGATCCTCTGCTGGTGCTAAAATCTGTGCTCCAGCTCTGGCCGTGGAATCATTCACGAAGGAAGCGTGTGCGCGCTTCCCGTTTGCAGATGCAGGCGCTTTGTTTGGCAGGGAAAGGTGTTTGTTTGCAGTGTGGATGTGGTCCCCCAGCGGTGCAGATGGCTGTGCAGCAGGGCCTGCTCTCGCTGGGCTGCGTGCAGCCCCCCGGCAGCACCTGGCTCCTGGGCAGGGGCTGTGCAGGGGCCGTTGGAGCTCCTCTGGCCTCCGCTCAGCGCCTCGCGTTGGCTCTGCGTCCTTCTGATTTTTAATGCAAACATCATACAATGCCACGTTAAACATCTTATGGAAGTCTCAGTGCATTAAATCAATGCTGTTGCCTTTATTAACCAGATTTTTAAGCTCATCACAAGAAAACCAGGCAGGTCTGAGGGTTCATCTCGCACCGGCTGCCGTTGGTGCCGCCCTCCAGCAGCGGGGACCAGCACTGCCCCTGTGCTCCCCATCGCCAGAGGTGACCTGGGGGGACCCTGACCTTGTGCAGCTGTGGGCAGCGCTGGGCTTTGTCACGTGGAGGTGTGGAGGTCCTGCACGAGGTGAGCTGCTGCCTGCAGGACCCGAAGTGACGGGCAGTGCCTGTCCCCAGGGAGCCGTGATTTAAATGATCAGATCCTGAGTGTGCCCAGGGCTCGCTCCTCCCAGACGCAATGCCTCTGAGCTCCGTCATCCCGCACAAACCTGAGCGCTGTGCCTGGGCTCTGCAGGGCAGCGATGAGCTAATTAGGCATTGACTAATTACCTCAGGCTTGGTCACCTTGAGTTCTGTGTCCGGGCTGAGGAGCGTCTGGGGAGGAGCGGTGTGCAGGGCTGCAGGCCCGGCCCCACGGGCACTCTGGGGGGGCTGTGTGCAGGAATACGGCCTTTTCCCCAAGGGTGCCCGTGCTGGGATGCTGGCACCGGGTGTTGGAGGTGGGGGGGACCTCTGGGTGCCTCCAGGAGNTGCGTGGGGACAGCTGCGGGCACTGCCACCTGCGGGGATCCGCCTGCCCCAGCCCCATGGGTGGTAATTATTTCTAATATCACTTTTATGTGGCAATATATTGTTTTAATTTCATAACAGTGCAACATCTGATGCTAAGTGCTGCCAGCTCGGCTCTCAGGGATGTACGAGCTCCCCGAGGCTGTATTTATTAAAACCCTCTTTGTCCGTATTTCATGTTTATTGCTGCCATCTTTAATTAAGGAGGTGAATATCGCCGCTGCGGCTGCGGGGCCTCTTTAGTGTGAGTGATGGGAAGCGGGGGGCCCGGAGCCGGGCCGGGCCCTGCCGTGAGCAGCGGGCACTGCTGCAGGGGGGCTCGGGGCAGGCTCGGGGCAGGTTCTCCTGGGCACTGCTGCAGGCAGGGGGGCAGCAGGGAGCCCGAGCTGCCCTTGCATAGAATCACAGGATCGCGCATTACAGACCTCCTCCAATGCCTGTGTCGTTAAGGGACCTCCCTTCAAATTAAGGGTTTGAACTTCATGCTCTGCATGCCAACAGCAGCGTGTAATTGCAGGGGCTCTGGAGCATCCCGTGCTGCTCGTTGTTTGTGCCATTGTTTGTTGTGCAGGAAATAAGACTAATTTATGTTCTGATAATCCTTCAAGTGCATGTTTTCATGTGGTTGTATGAAGGTGGAACCTTTGGGGAGCCCTGGGATGCTGCACAGCACGAGATGCCCAGCCCTGCTCCCATTGCTGTGGGGATGGGGCTGGGGCTCTGGGCGTGCCTGGGGGCTGCAGCGCATGGAGCAGCTCAGCCCCGGGGCAGCCTCAGCGGCTGTGCTGGGCTTGGCAGGGTGGCAAAGCAGGCGCAAACGCCAGGTCCCAACCAGCAGCACACCCCACAGATCTGCAGGGCTGGAGGCTGCTGAAGGTGATGCTTGCATGCTCCTCCCAGTTAGGATTTATTGGGAGATCCTTACTTCCCTCCGTGCGCAGCTGTTTGCGCTGCAGGGATAGGAGATGGGGGCTCTGTGGTCAGCTGAGGCTTCAGTGTGCGGCCCCGTAAAGCTCTGGCTGCGGAAGCAAGCCTTGCACCTTGCAGGCAGTTATTGCAGGGACATCTCCAGCCATGTCTGCATGTGGCCAGGCTGAGGGATGGGGCTGTGCTCCTGCAGCCCTCGGGGCAGGGACATGGGGTGGGGGGGGAGCAGCACTGAGCCCCCAGAGCGGGGGCTGTGACCATGGGGCTGTGTCCTCACTGCCCTCCTTGGGGCCCATCTCTCCTCATCCTGGAAATAATTGGATCCGACCGTGTGGGCCCAGCGGCTGCGCTTCTGTAACTATTTTTGTTGCTACTACAGGGGCTGTGCTTTAAAATAAACCGGGAGCGCCTGGCAGCTCCGTCCCCTGCGTGTGGTTGTGCTTGAGGGGCTGAGCTGGGCTGTTCCTCGAGGTGCCCCAAGGCACAGCTCCCCCCTGCAGGCTCTGGGGGGGCTGTGTATGGCCGCGCGAGCTGCTGCCGAGGGGCTTCACCGGGCTGGGCCTGCGGGTGGGATGCTCTCAGGACGGGGCAGGTGGGTGCCCGGAGCTGCGGCTGGGAGCAGAGCCCTGCGTTTGCCATGGAGCTGTTGTGAGCGGAGCAGTGCAGTGTGATGCACAGTGGGGCAGCTGCTGCAGGCAGGGGAAATCCTCGGGTCCTTTGTCCTGGGAAAGACGCTGAGATGCTCTGATCCGCTGAGCCGTGTCCCCACGTCTGTCCTGCAGCACACGGTGCTGTAAAGCCCAGCTGTGCCGGGCTGCGGGCTGTGCTCTGTGGGTCAGTCCTAGCTCTTAACGTGGAATTCTGTCTCAATGGCATTTATGCTGAATGCCATTGGCGGGGGCAGGCTGCTCTGGGTGTCCAGGGCACTGTGGAGAGCACAGCGTGGGCTGGGGGAGCTGAGACCTCTGCTTTTCTTGCTGGAGCTCCTCAGCCCGGCAAGATGTGGATTTTTCAGAGTGCTGAAGCGTGGCCTCGCACACCTGGGTGCCACGTGCAATGGGAGACCTAAACCACTGCGCTTGGATCACCTCAGTGGCTGTGGTGGCACGGCTGTGTCCCGGCAGCAGCTGGCACACCCAGGCCCCCGCGCAGCCCCCTGCAGACAGAGCCCTGGGACGTGGCCCTCCTGTGCCGGGGCTCTGTCCCCACGGCCCTGCCTTTCCCCCCCACCACACAGCATTGCCCCCTGCCTGGCCCTGTGCTGCGCTGCCTGCGGGGCTGACGGCAGCCGGGGGGCTCCCCCNGCTGGCGGCAGCCGGGGGGCCCCCCCCCCCCCCCCCCCGGGCTGTGCTGCTGCTGTTCCTCTTCTGTGCGGAGCAGCAGCAGCATCTTGTCACAGTGCCTGCTAAACGCAACGCTTTGTCAGATGCTTTGTTCTTGATTGGAGCTGAGGATGCTTTATTCTGCCTTGTTTTGATATGGAAAGTGAGCACCTTCCGGGAAGGCAACGCTGACTCTGGGCATGCAGGGCTGTGCAGAGCTGTGCAGGGCTGTGCAGGGGCTGTGCAGAGCTGTGCAGGGCTGTGCATGGGCTGTGCCGAGCTGTGCCCCCCTGCTGCGCAGCCAGGGGCTGAACCCTGTGCTCAGTGCTCGGTGTGTGCATGGTGCCCGCTGCACGTGTGGGATTGGGTTATTGTGGGTTGTGGTGGACGAGAGACACCTCCTGCGAGCTGTCGGCATGGTTAGATCGCTTTAGGGGCTGTGGGATGGGGCAGCACCGCAGAGCAGAGTGCTGAGCTGGAGTTGGGACACCACGGTGCCAGGTGGGCTGGGGCAGCACGGCCGCTTGGTTTGGGTTTCAAAAAATTAATTGTGTGTATGGCACTCGGTGGGTGCTGCTGGAGAACTGGCTGAGGAATGCAGGGAGCTGCGGTTTTCTTCCCACGTCTCCGCGTTTCCCGTGGAGCATCCTTCCTGCGGATGCCATCTCAGAGCTGCCCACACGCAGAGCTGCATCACCCCGTGTCTGTGCTTTGCTCCCTGCAGGAGCCGTGTCCCGGCGCTGGGCTGTGTTCTGCAGCGTGGGCCAGGGAGCAGCGAGGGGCTCCCCGACAGCCCCAGCAGTGCCCGCTCCCGGGGCCGCAGTGCCCGCTCTGTGCTGTGCCGGGCAGCGCTGCGCTGCTGTGCGGGCGCTGGCGGGGAGATGTCAGCCCACATAACCATTCCCCGCATCACGCTACCACAAAAATGGTTTTTGCCCTCTTGGGTTAATCTGAAAAGGTCACATGTGACGTTGGCATGTGACTGCTGCCTGGAAGGGCTGAGCTCTTTTTTGGGCTTTCCTTGAAAAAAACGCACTGCCCGAGCCCAGCCCCGGCCCCGTGCAGCTGGCAGTGCCCCAGCACCGCAGTGCTCTGCCCCTGGGCTCCGGAGCACAATGGCAGCTGGGCACCAGAGGGACCCCGCTGTGGTACGGCCCTGCCTGCCAGGGGCAGAGCTGCACCCAGGGGTGTGTGGCTGGAGCAGAGCTGCGGGGAAACTGAGAAGGTGGGAGCAGGTTCATGTCCCTGCCCCGTCCCCTGGTCTGCTGCTGGTCTGCTCCCCATCCTCAGGTCTGCTCCCGGTCTGCTCCTGGTCTCTTCCCAGCAGCTCTGGGAGCCGGGGCCACCTACATGGGCTCTGAGCTGCAGAAGCTGAAGGAGCACACAGCGGTGGGAGGGTTCAGCGTTCCTTTCAGCAAAAGCTTTGGTTGGGTCCCAGGTGAAATGGAAATTTGCATTTAAGTGAATGTGTATTTGGTGACATTAAGCCCCCAGGCAGCTGAGGGCCTTGTGGGGGTGAGGGATGGTCCCTTCCCTGCTCGCTGCGGGTGCTGTTCCGGGCAGCCCTGGGGGTGCTGCCCCGCAGTGGCTCCACTGGGTTTCTCCTGCCTGCTTCTGAGCCCCACCGCCCCCTGGGAGCTCCTGGCCTCACAGACCTTTGGGAAGAACAGCGGGGATGGACGTGTGGGGTCTGTGCTGGTGCATGGGAGAGCGGCCCTGGAGCTGCTGGGTGGCCCCGGGTCAGCGGGCGGCGGGGGCTGCAGCTCCAGGAAGGATGGGAGGAGGGCACCCTGCGCTGGGGCTGCTCCAACAGAGGCGGGCGATGGAAGGAGACTGGCGCAGGGCTCTCCTGGCAGTGCCCCTTGTGTTGTCTGGCAGCTGCTCCGTGCTGTTACTGCTCAAGTAACATTGTCACCATGAAGACTGGCACCATGCCTTCCTTGTGCCTGCATCCCCTGTCCCGCTGAGGGCAGCGTCCCGTGTGGTGGGAGCTTTCCCTGTCAGCCCCTATATCAGTGCGGATCGTTCATGTCTTGAAATCGCTCTCCTGTTTCCCTGGAAATCACCTTTTGGGGAGGATGAGCTGTCCTGCAGTCAGGAGATGCCCGTGGTTATCCAAATGTCATCGTTGTTAATGTGCAGCGAGCGACACGATGTCCCCGAGGACAGAGCTCTGCCCGTCCCCGGTCAGTCAGAGCTCATTACCGCGGTAATCCCGCTGATTGCAGCCTCCCAGAGCTGCCCACATCTGGTCCCCTCTGCAGCACACACCGCAGATCCGTTCTGCCCTCATCGCAGGGCTCGTGGCTGCCAGTCCCCCCCTGCCAGCTCTCCTTCCTCGGCTGCAGTTTGGGGAGATCTGGGCATGAATTGCTCCTGAGCGGCTTTCGGGTTTGGTTCAGAATCAGGGCTTTGGGTTTTAACTTCTTTGCATGCAGGATTTGCGTTGTTTTATTGTTTGTTTGAGATTTGCTCTTTTTTATTGTTTTGTGAGGGGTTTTTCAGACTTCATGTGCATCAGCTGTACGGCTTCCTCCTGCCTCCAGCAGGCTGCACGGACACGCTGGGGTTCTGGGGTCCTTCTGGGAGCAGTGGCACCCCCAGCACCGGGATGGGGGACGGGCAGAGAGGGCTCGTGGGGGGCTGCTGCCACGCAAACCAAAGGTGCCTGCTGTGCTGGGTGTGAGCAGCACACACTGCTTCTGCTTTGGGTTGTTCTCTCTGCTGTTATCATGATGTCATGAGCTGTGTGTGCACTGGTGTTGGCCACAAAGTGCAGAGCTCAGTTCTGGGGTGCCATGCCAGGCATGCGGGCAGCCCCCAGTGCTTTGCAGAGCACAGGATGCCTGCGAGGGGCCGCCGAGACTTTGGCTGCCTCTTGTTTGCATTGGGAGCTGCAGTGATGCAGTTCTGCATCTGCAGAACAAAACGAGGCACCTGTACTGCTCCCTGCTCGTGCAGCCCCACTGCTCCCTGCTCGTGCAGCCCCATTGCTCCCTGCTCGTGCAGCCCCACTGCTCCCTGCTCGTGCAGCCCCACTGCTCCCTGCTCGTGCAGCCCCATTGCTCCCTGCTCGTGCAGCCCCACTGCTCCCTGCTGCACACAGCGCAGTTTGCTTGGAGTGTGTTTGCAGGGTGTGCAGCCAGCAGGGCTGGCTTTCTGGCAGAGCAGCACTCAGCAGCAGCTGATTGCTGTGAACGTGTTCATCAGCCTCCAAAGAATGCGTACCAGAATCAGTCGCACCGAGCGCTCTGCGTGCCTGTGGAAAAAGGGTGCCAGTTTCAACAAGAGCAAACATGGAGCCACTCCAAGGCTGCATGAATGAAAACCAGGAGCCTGAGTTATGGGAGAAAGCAATTTGCTTTTATGGAGAGAGGCTTTCGGTGCCTCTGAATTATAGACCTATAAATTCTAAATTTAATTCATAAAAGTTGCACAGGAGCAATAGGCAGCAGAACGCAAGGTGACAGGGCATCTGTCAGTGGGCACGGGACGTGGATGGCTGCGGGGCTGCAGAGGAACTGCCGGTGCCATTCGGGGGGGGGGCACAGCCCAGCTCCCTCCTGGCAGCTGCCCCAGAGCGGGCACTGTCCGGGCACTGTCTGGGCACTGTCCGGGCACTGCCAGTCCCTCGCACACCCACTGCTGCCACCGCGCTGCGTTCCTGGGTTGTGGTGGGTGCCTGGAATCCGTGAGTGGCTGCGGTGCTTTGTGGGGTTGGCTGAAAAATCAAAGGTGTTTTCTTTGTCTTAAGTTACTTTCAAAAAAAATCTGCATACAATCCATGATAAATATTTGAATGGTGTTAAATTCACCACTCTGGCAGAAACTCTTGTGCTCGTCCCTCGCTGTGACTCACTGAGGAATGTTTGGGTGTGAGAGCAGCAGCAGCAGCCCGGTGGGCCTGAACGGGGGAGCGGGGCTGGGCCAGGGGGCTCGGAGGGGCTGCTCTGCACTGCAGGGGACAGCACGGTCCCTGCTGTCCTGTGCCCTGTCCCCACAGCACTGCCCTGCCCCATAGCACACAAAACCTCTGCTAATGGGGGGACACAGCCCCCGGTGCTGTGGGAGGTGCCCGTGCTGGGAGCCCCAGTGCTGGTGGTTAAACCCCAGTGCGAAGGGGTTGAACCGTGCGAAGTTCAGTCCCAAAGCAGATTCCTTCCTAATGGAGACACGAGCGGAAATTGCAGCAGCTGAGATGTGGCGGTGGAGAGCTGTGAGGGCCCTGTCCCAGCCCCCAGCACCACAGAGACGTGTAAGAACCCGCGTGTGGGTTAAGCAGGGATCCATCACCGGAGCTGAGGGCTGCAGGAGTCGCCTCATCAGTGAGTTTCCTTCCCAAAGGCGTGATCAGCTCCTGGAGCAAACTGCCAGCTGAGTCCTGGTGCCAGAAATCCCTGTGTTGGCTGGGAGGGGGCGGTTCAGGTAAGGCAATGAACAGAGCTGGGCACTCTGTCAGAGCAGCCGGGCTGCCCCGCACCGTGATGGTGATGGCAGCCCCTCCCCAGCCGGGGGACACAGGGGGGTTGGCAGCGGGACCCCCACACTGAGGGTGGCACTGAGCGTGTCCCCACGTGCTCCAGCATTGCCCCGTCACCACGTGGCACTGCACTGGGTGGTGGGGCCACCCCCGGGTGCTGGTGCTGTGGGTGCTGGGGGCACCCCGTGGGTGGCTGTGCTGGAGGGTGCCTGCTGTAACGACGCTTGCAGCTGGTGCGGGGTGCTCTGCTCCTTGCCTGGGCTCCGCAGTGGTGTGCGTGGAGCAGCACGGTGCCAGCCAGCTGTGAGACACGCGGCTGGATCTCAGGGTGTGAGCGGGGGAGGATTTGCAATCTGAGATGTTGTTCTTGCTGTGCTTAATGCACACCTGGAAAGTGCTGCAGGCTCTCAGGGTGCTGTGGGGTGCCCAGGAGCGTCCTGAGGCTGAGCCCCCCCGAAGCTGCCGGTGCCGCGGCTGCTGCTGGGCACAGCTCTGCGCTGAGCAGAGGGAGCAAGGCAGTGCCCGGTGCCAGAGCAGCGAACCCAGAGCGGCCGAAGGAGTTGCATGGCACAGGAGCAGTGCAGGGCCTGCTCCAGCCACGAGGTGCTGGGCTTCCTCCTCCCTTCTGGATGGGAATATTCTCACCCCCATCTTTGCCCATTTTTGCCCGTCTCTCCCCATTCCGCAGTTCAGCTGAGGTGCCGGCTCACTCTGTGGGCTGAGAGCTGTCAGGAGCTTCGCCCTGCCTGCAAACAGAGCATTAACTGTGAGAGATGACAAATCCCAGCCCCGTGCTGTACAGTGCAGAATTTTGGAAATGAAGCATTTAGAGCACACGATTGCAATCAAATTGCCAGCGACAATCCGCTCGTGCTGGCAGCAGCCTGGCGGCCCTTTCATCTCCCCCAGCTCAGATGTTGCTGCCAAAGAGACTTAAGCTTTAACTTCACTCTTCAGAATAGACTTTTCTTGACAGTTTCCTTTAAAAAATAATCTCCTCCTAAGCTGCGGAGCGGGAGGGCTGCCTGGCCCTGCAGCAAGTTTCGGAGCTGGGCAGAGGGGAGCAGTGCTCGCTGCTGCCGTTCCCCACACAAACCCCGTGCCCGGTGTGGGCACTCTGTCACTGCACCTCCGTGCCGGGGGTGGCACACGGCGAAGCAGCGCTGCGGTGCTGCCCAGCAGCTGGGGACCCCAGCACGGCTGCAGGGCTGTGCATCCCCGTCACACAGCGTGCTCCGGCAGAAGGGTGCCCGTCTGCAGGCACTGGGCTGGCACAGGTCCCCTGCTCCCTGCGTGAGGGCTGCTTGTTAGCCAGGCTGTGCCGTGCCAGTGGTTAATTGAGTCCTCGTCCCAGAGTGCGCAGGTGAGCGGGTTCCCTGTTGCTGTGTAGTACAGCTCTGTATGATTTGTTACATGATGAGGTGTAACATGTTTAGGATGCTCAGAGGAGTAATTCAGTACCATAAAGCTATGACACGCAGCAGTGCGTGCAGCAGGACACTGTGCACAGCCTGGGCAGGGGAGCTCCAGGCTCTGGTCCCTGGCCAGGCAGCAGGAGGGGAAGGAGCAGTGGGTGGGTGCTGGAGGGAGCAGTGGGTGCTGGAGGGAGCAGGGAGCACTGGAAGGAGCAGGGAGCACTGGTGGTGCTGGAGTGCAGCCTGGCAGCAGGAGAGAGCTGGGGTACCATGAACTGAGCAGCAGCGTGTGTGTGTCTGTGTGTCTGTGTGTGCTGGACCCAGGACAGAGCCATGTGCACACCGGGCAGAACTCGGCCCTTCTGGCAGTGCCTTGGAGGCCCGGGCTGGCTCCAGCTCTCCTGCATTCAGAGCCACGCTTCCAAGCCCACGGGAGCGAACCCATCTCCCTGTGGGAGCTTGGGGAGCTGCCCCAAGTGAGCGCTGCTCGTTGGAGGCGAGCTGCTATTCTTAACTCTCATTTTATTTTAGCTGCTTGTGACCCTAATTTTTTGGCTGAGGAGCTTAGAAAAACTGCGAACGCAAGGTTACTTTAATCTTCTTAAAGTTTAAAAATCATCCAGGATTCTTCTGCCTGGTGGCACCCCAGCGCTGTCCCCGCAGGAGCCGCTCCCCGTGCTGCAGCACATGGCACACAGCTGCCCCGCACCAGCAGTGCCGCGCTCCCCCCTCTGCCCCCCCCATCGCAGCCTCGCGGGTGTCCGTGCTCATCCCGAGGGCCCCTCCCTGCTGTGCCGGGGGCAGCAGCCCCTGCTCACCCCCCCCAGCCCCTCCAGCTCGCCCCGTTCTGCTGCTGCCGGGGTTCCATTTATGTTTACTCGCAGTGCAGTGGCTGAAGGCTGCATCTCCTCATTCCACGTTCAGTGGCTGTGGGTTTAGCAGCAGGTCTCGTGCTTGCTGCTCTGCCCACCTGTGTGCTGCTGCTCCCCTCACCCCCGGGTGTTCCCCAGAGGGATCTGGGGCTCTCCTGGCTCTCAGCCAGTCTGGAGGAGGCTCAGTCCCGCAGGACCGTGTGCCAGCCCCGCTGCTGCAGTTTCCTGAGCGCTGCTGAGAGCTGCCTGGGCACAGTGCTGGCTGACAGCACCCTGCGTGCCAGCCGGGTCCCCGCTTTGCCCCGTGCGCCAGGGACAAGCAGAGCTGGCTCCTGCCACAGCCCGTGGATCCCGCTGCCGTCCCCTGCTGAATGATTGATGCAGAACACGGGCGTGAAACCCTACCCACGCGCTGCGGGTGCACCCCTGATCCGCTGCTCTGTGCAGAGAGGAGCACCAGCACCACGGCTGTGTACACAGGAGCCGTTGGCAAGAGCTTCTGCCAGAACGGTGAGTTGAGCACGGCAGCAGCTGTCTGTCTGTCCGTGCGCTCTTTGTCTGTGGTCACCGTCCTGCAGCAGCCACCAGGAGCTCTCAGCCCTGTGGGTTCTCGGGGTGCCGGTGCCGTGCTGCAGCCTTTGTGAACAGCAGCACATCAGCACCCTGCTCAGCAGGGGCCGGCAGAGCTGGGAGCTGCAGTGGATCGGAGCAGCAGCTGGCAGTGCTGCAGGCAGTTCCTGCTCTCATGCTCCTTGGTGCTGGGGGTGGCAGCACACCCTGCAGCTGTGTGCAGACACCACTACGTCTGTCTGTAGTTCCTCAGCTTTATAAATGTATCGGAAGTTTAAGGCAGAAACCCCAAATCCTTGACGCTGGGGCCTGGCAGTGCGTGCTGCTGCTGGCAGCACCGAGCAGCCCTCCCCATGGCACAGCACAGCACGGCACTGCACCCTGGGAGCAGCTCGGGGACCACGGCACGAAGGCAGCTGTGAGCCCCCCTCCATGGGAACGCACACGGATCAAACCAGCGTGGTTAAGCTGATATTACGCAACAGACAGCTCTTTCAAGTTGTGATTTGTAAAGACAGCTCGGCTAATTTCCTGGAAGACACATTCATAATGATTAATTTAGAATATGTTTAATTCAAGTTAGGGAGATCAAAGAGAAAACATTTCCCCTGTAATGCCGTCTGCAGCTTTCTGCTTGAACCACACTGCAGTGGACGGGAGGACTGCCTGCCTCCTGCTCCTCAGCACTGCGTTGTCAGAGCCGCAGAGGGAGGCATCATGCAAACAGTAGCACCAATGTGGGGTGTGGATAGGGACAGGCAGGAGAGCCTGTAGCAAACCCTGCTGCCTGGGTCAGGGCTCACAGGGTGCTGCAGGTCCTCATCCCGAGCTCTGTGTGCTCCTTCAGCCCCCTCCATGGGACAGCAGCTGCTGGTGCTCAGCTGCAGAGGTGCACCCTGCTCCCGCCAGGCAGGAGCAGCCTGGCTCCTGCGGGCTGCTGTAGCTCTGCATCCTGTGCCCTTGCACCCACGTGGGGTGAGCAGCAGCACCATCCCTTACCTTGCACTGAACTCTGGAATATCAGCAGCTGTTGTCCATGTCCTGTGCCTGTCTGGGCCGTTGGGGTGGTCTGTCTGTAAGCAGCAGGGTGGGGGGGCTGTGCCTGGGGGGGCCGACAGGCAGTGTTCTGCTGTGTGCCACCGCGCTGCTCCACTAAGTGACTCTGAGCTACCAATTAACTGAACCTCCTATTAGATTGGAACTGCTGCCCCTCGGGGCACTGCTTTGTTTGGCTGTGTGATCAGAGCCCAGCTGCAGCGCTGAGCTCAGGCTCCTGGAAGAACCTGCGAGCTCCCCGGTCTGTAGGAGCGGGTGCAGCGCTGCCCACACGGATTTCCTTGCTCTCTGCTGTTTTTAAGGTGTATGCAGTGTGGTTGGACCATAAGCCCTCACCGTGTGCCCTCAGGAAGGGGGCAGGGGCAGCAGCTGGGTCCCACCATACCCCCAGCTGTGCACTTAGCAGCGGGCGCTGAGCCATGCAGCTGCACGCTCAGCAGGGCAGCACAAAGCACCACGACGGTGGGATGCTGCCATGGCATCGCTGCCTCCCGCTGAGGGACCCTGTGAGTCCCACATACCTGCACAGCGGTGCTCCCGATGGGGCTCATGTCCCGGTGCCACCTTCCAGCAGCAGTAGGGTGTGCAGGGGATGCAGTGGGGTGTGGGGTGCTCACCTGGTGCTGCAGCAGCAGTGCTCCCGTGGGGCACACAGGGCCTCGCTGCTGCCCTGGCCCCACAGCACAGTGTCCCCGAGATGCCAGCGCGGTGTCGGAGCAGCTTGGGCTGTCTGTGTGGCTGTGAGGATGAAGCACTGCTTGTTCACAATGTGGCAACGTTTATCATTGCACATCAGACCCCGGGAAGGGGTTAATGCCAGGTGTTCCAGGCTGCACGCCTGTGTCTGCCAGTGACTGTTTGATCAGATAACGTGCAGTTAAGTGTGTTTGTAGGAAAACAGAGCCGTGTTCTCCTAAGGCAGCAGTGTCGCCTGTCAGCAGCAGCGTTTGATCCGTGCAGACGAGCGCTGCGAGCAGGCGCTGAGCTGGCAGCGTCCCGGGGCCGCTCCGCAGTGCAGCCAGCCCGCAGCAGAGCCCGGCGCTGCAGGACGGATCCCCCGGCGCTGCCCCGTGCTGTGCTGCTCCTGTGCTGCGCTGAGTGCGTCTCCTGCAGCGGGGCACAGCGGGGTGGGTGCGTGTCAGCGGGACGGGAGCTGCGGGGAGCACCTGGGGCTGTCCCTGTGCTGGGAGATGCGGCGAGTGCAACTGCACTGCGAGGTGCTGGAGTAGTGCAGCTGTCATAGTGGAACTGTTGTAGGCTCAGTAGAAGAAAAGGGCACAGAAGAAATGTGCTGGGAGTGAGCAATGTGCTCGGGTGGTGGTGTGGGACTGGGAAACACTGTAACAGAGCTGAAGAGAGGGGAAGAAATGTGGTCTGTGCTGTGCTCATGGGTGGGAGTCTGACACAAATCACAAAACACACCCAAAGCTGTGACCCTGCTGCACTGACTGCCCACTACATGGGCTGGAAAAAAAGACCCCAAAATCATGGCTTCCCCGCCAGCCCTCCAGCCCTGCTGGAGCTTGGGGGCAGCTCCCAGAGCCCCCTGGGCTCTGCACTGTCCCTGCTGGGCCCCGTCGTGTCCCTGGGCTGCCATCACAGGCTCAGTGCCTCTGGCCCCCCCAGCTCACCTCTCCCGAGCTCTGGCCACGCTGTCACTGCTGTTGTTGCCTTGCAGAGAGATGCCAAGGGGCAGTACCTGTTTGACCTCCTGTGCCACCACCTGAACCTGCTGGAGAAGGACTACTTCGGCATTCGCTTTGTGGACCCCGACAAGCAGAGGGTGAGTGCTGCGGGCACCGTGCTCGGGGCTCAGCGCTGCCGAACCCGTCCTTGTCCTTGTGTGTGACCGAGCACCAGCACGAAGCAAAGCAGCAGACAGATGGCTGCAGCAGCACACGAGCTGGGCTCTGGTGGGGCTGCTCCCAGGGCTCTGCTGCCTGCTGCTGCTGCTGCTGCTGCCGCTGCTGCTGGACAGAAGGGCTGGGCAGGTCCCTGCTCCCTGTGCTGCTGGGATGTGTGAGCTGCAGGGAGCATGCAGGAGCAGCTGCTGAGCCGAGCACTGAGCAGGGGGTGGGGACGTGGCCCTGGAGGGGACACATGGAGCTGGCCCCCCTGGGGACTGCAGGAAAAGCCCTAGGTGTGGGGGGCCCCTGGGCAGGCAGAGCACGTCCCTCCTCCTCCTCACTCCTCAGCACAGGTAGAGAATGCCAGCATCTCCTGAGACATCTCAGAGACATCCTGGGTGCTCTCCTGTCCCATCCCTGCCCACAGTGGGTGACCCCCTATGCCATGGGCGATGCCCCCAGGGCTGCTCCCATGCTTGGCAGCTGCCTTCCAGGTCGAGCAGAGGGATGCTGCTGGATCTTTAACTTCGCCCTGCACATTCAGAGTTATTAATTAGAAATAATTGTTACTGAGCTGTTCTGATTGCCTCCTTTCTTGTTTCAGCATTGGCTGGAATTTACAAAGTCGGTTGTGAAGCAGATGAGGGGTAAGCATTGCTCCTACACAGCCAAATAGGGGATGTCCTGCAGGGCTGGTGCACGGCCCCCAGCTTTGTCTGTGTGCCCACGTCCCTCAGTGGCTGCGTCCTGGGGGCAGCCCCCAGCACGGCTCCCAGCAGAAGGGCTGCTCGAGGCTCTGCTGGGGGCAGCGGGGCTGTTCCCCGTGGTCACACCACAGCCACGGGTGCCCCACATTGGACAGGGACACGGGGGCCGGGGCAGGCAGACCCCGTGTGGCACCTTAGCCACCTGGGGGTGGGGGATTTGTGTTCCGTGGGGGCACGGAGCTGCTCCGTTGGGTGACGTCGTCGCTGTTCCCTGCAGCCCAGCCGCCCTTCACCATGTGCTTCCGGGTCAAGTTCTACCCCATGGACCCCGCGGCGCTGAAGGAGGAGATCACCAGGTGAGGGGGGTGTGGGGGCGTGGAGGTGGGTTTATGCTCATGAAACACGAGGCAGCCATTTCGTGCTCCTGCTTTCCAGACCACCCCAGCGTCTGGGGGTTGTCCCAGCTGTGGGGAAAAAGGGTGGAAATCCTCTACGGGTTCTGTCAGCACTCAGAGCCATCGTGCGTGGCAGAGGCATTGCCCCTGCACAGTGCCCTGCCTGCACGGTGCCCCCCCCTGCACGGT
>WBMW01006255.1:170146-182129 GCA_013396635.1 Penelope pileata | reverse complement strand
AGCAGCCCCAGCGGCTGTAACTCGAGCAGGGAGCAGCGCAGCCAGCAGCTGAGTGCAGCTGAGTGCTGCTGCTCGCAGGGATTTTTTTTGGCCACGCACCCATGGCTGTCAGAGCTGCCGCGGCCCCGTCCTGCGCAGGGCAGTGCCCAGCAGCACCGGGTGTGATGGCCCCGGGCAGCACGGTGCCAGGTGTCACCCTGCAGGGATGCTGCAGCCACCAGCACGGGGAGCCCGGGGCACCCAAGGGACAGCAGGGACAGCACCCATGACCCCGGTGGGGACCCTGTGCCAGGCACCCGCTGTGCTGCCAGAAGGGCACCCAGAGGTGCGGGACGTGGGGACGGAGGCGTTTGTCCTTCCCCAGGGCCGCTCCCCTGGAGGTCACCCCTGCACGGAGAGCTGACGGGGCCTTAGCCACCGCAGGGAGGGGACGCTGTCACCTGGTGCTGCTGATGGGTGACAGCACCAGGCCCGGCCTCAGAGCTGGCAGCGGTGACACAAGGCACGGGGAGGGCTGGGGGCCACCTCTGCAGCCAGCAGAGAGGCACAGCCCAGGGCTGCAGCACCGGGCTGCCTCGCAGGTGTCAGAAGAGAATGATTTTATATTTATACNGGTGCGGTGTCTGGTGGGCCATGGTCTGTGGGGTGGCGTATGGTAGGGTAAGGCTTGGGCTGTGGTGTGACACAGTGTGGTGTGACACGGTGTGACACGGTGTGGTGTGGGCACAGTGTGGGCACGGTGCAGGGCACCACACAGAGGTGCCCAGAGAACTGAATGTGGCCCTGGGGAGCAGCCAGCCCCCAGCAAGGTGTGCAGGGGGGAAACCCTTCCATGATACAGTGTGATGGGATGGAGCAGAAGGGGATGGAATGGAATAGAACGGAGTGGAATGGAACAGAGTGGAACGGAATCGAGTGGAGTAGAATGGCACAGGGTGGACCTGAATGGAACACGATGACAAACCGCTGCCCTGCAGGCGCACAGCACGGTGCCAGCACACCCCAGCCAGGCTCTCAGGCTCTGCTTTGTGTCCCCCTGACCCCCAGGCCTGGAGTCGCTCCGTGACAGTGCCCACTCCACCCCGGTGCGCTCTGCCTCCCACGGTGACGCCTTCGTGCCCCACGGCCGCAGCGGCCGCGCCGACAGCAGCGAGCGCGTGGCCGTGATCGCCGACGAGAGCTACAGCCCCGCCGACAGCGTGCTGCCCACGCCGGTGGCCGAGCACAGCCTGGAGCTGCTGCTGCTCTCGCGGCAGCTGAACGGAGCCCCGTGCAGCATCGAGGAGGAGAAGGAGTCGGAGGCCGGCACGCCCAGCGCGGCCGAGCCCGAAGAGCCGCACGAGCTGCGCGCGCTGTGCCCCGGCGGCAGTGGGCGGCCGCAGGCGGAACAGGTGAATAAGTTTGTTTTAAGTGTCCTCCGTTTGCTCCTCGTGACAGTGGGACTCCTCTTTGTCTTGCTCCTCCTCCTCATCGTCCTTACCGAGTCCGACCTTGACACTGCCTTTTTCCGCGATATCCGCCAGACCCCCGAGTTCGAGCAGTTCCATTACCAATACTTTTGTCCCCTCAGGCGATGGTTTGCCTGCAAGCTCCGCGCCGTGCTGGCCCTGCTCACTGACACCTGAGGCGCAGCCCGGGGCGGGCGGCCCACGGCCCCGGCGCGTTTCCCCGCGGGAGAAGAGCGGAGCCGTGCAGACCCCTTTCAGGTTTCCATTTGAGTCCCGCAGAGGGATGCGTTGCTCTTGGACACACCCAATAAAGAGAGGAATTTATTTTGCTATTAACGCTCATCCTTGCGCGAGCATCACCCGAGAGCAGCAGCCACGGCCCCGGCCGAGCATCGTCCCCAGCGCCCGCTGCAGGACGCCCCGCTGCCGCCCGCTGCCGNTTTACTTTATGCATTGGGCAAAGGCGGTGCAGAGGGGCTCGAGGTCAGCAAATTGCTGAGAGCAAATGGTTTTGGAGCCCGGCAGCCCAAGAGCAGCTTGACGTGGCGGTGGCTCTGGGACAGAGGGGAGCGGCCACTCCATGGCTTTCCTGAGGACAGAACGGACAGAACTGCGGGAGCAGAGGTAACACAGCCACCAGCCAGCCACGGCACCCGTCTACTCTTAAGCAAAAACACAGCAACACAGCTCACTGCACTGCGGCACCGGCCCGGTGACCGGGCAGCGTAACACGACCCGGGGAGCAATAAGAGCCGGGGGGCGAGCCCCAGGCTGGCCCCGGGCACAGCGAGCAGGGTTATCTCATCTCAGGGAGAGCTCACGGAGCCGGGGCAGCGCGTGGAGCGCGAGGGCCCAGCACCCATCGCTGCCACGCGGAGCTGGGCACAGCGAGGCCCCACAGTGACACGTGACAGCCCCGTGGTGACACGCGGTGACATGCGGCAGGGCAGCTGTGACCCGTCCCCGTGGCTGCTGGGGGTGACGAGGCGCGGGTGGGCCCCGCCGCCGCAGGAGCGCCCTTCCCCCCAGACCCCGTTTATGCAACGCAGCCGGGTTCACTCGTAGTGTAGTGCTCCTACCTCAGCCCCCAGCCTGTGGTGTTCTATGCAGTGCGTGGTCGCCCCCGCCCCGGCCTCCCCCACCCCGGCAGAAGCTGCAGCAGCTCCCGGCGCCGCGTCCCCGTCCTGCTCTGGGAAGGCCCCGTGTCGCAGTGGGGCCCTGGGGGCCTTGCCCTCGGCTCACCTTAGGATAGCTACACCGCCAGGCCCCGTTACCTCGGCTGTTTCTACCCCGTGTTTTACTGCAAAACCCACGAGCTCTGGTGACTTCCCGCTGTCCGTTCTCCCGTGTGTTCCACGCCGTTAGTTTTCTGTCTTTCTATTGAAATGTTGTTGCCGTAGGTTCTGCTGTCAGAGACCCCCGACTAGCATACTGCATCCTTGAGCAGGAGACGGTCAATTCCTGACAATGTGAATTTCTTAGTTTTCGTAAGAAAATCCTAGAAATTAACCTTTCATGTGCCAAATACTGTAAGTTACATTTTCCTTCAAAATGTACCTTTTTCTACATATTCAATATCTTAGTTAGCATAAAATCATTGGTGCCATGAGAAGTATTTTTAAATTTAAATAAATATTTAAATATCATGAAACAAATAAAAGCAGAGTCGGTATCGGATCTGTTCAGCAGCTGCGGCAGCGTGAAGGGCTGGCTCGGCCCCGGCCCCGAGCACCGAGCCCACAGCCTGGTGCCCCCAGAGGCCGGCCCCGACCTGCAGCAGGGATCTGGGGGCAGCCCCCACCTTGCCCTCGGGGCCGACCTGGAGACAGGGACAGTGCAGAGAGCAGGGAACAGCGGCGAGCGGGGGGAGCAGGTGCTGTGCGTTAGCTGAAACCGTTCACAGAAGTCTCCTACCTTCGGAGGGCATCCTTCTGAGCCAGGGCGTTTTCTTTTCTTTGAAGTGTGATTAAAGTATTAGGGAAAACAGCTTCTGTGGTACAAACCATTGGAGTTGACTGTCATGGTAGGATTAATTTTTTTTTAATTAAAGAAGAGAATGCCAAAGGTAGCTTAGTTAAAGCTTTTAAAAATACACTTTTGTCCTGAGAGAATGCAGTTAGCTTACAAACAGCTTCATACAGGTTAAACCAAGCAAAAGACCCGAACCAGCGCCGCTTCTCTACTCCTGGAAGACGTGCAGGCGGCCGCTGGAGTTGCCGCCCACGAGGACGTTCCTGCTGGGATGCACGGCGTTGATGGAGCACACCGAGCCCAGGCAGTCCGTGTTGTAGAAGGAGTGCAGCAGCTTCCCCGTGTCCTGGAAGACCTCGATCTGCCTCGGCCGCGCCATGCTGCCCACCACGAAGCAATCCTCCTGCTTGGGGTCCCACACCGCTCTGAACCGGCTCAGCCAGCGCCCCGTGTAGTTGTTGTGCCTTCAGAACAACAGAAGAACAGAGAAGTATTTTTCCTACCGAGTTCTTCACTTCTGTCATCGTTTCCGCTGTCCTCCTGCCTCCTGCACCGTCCCCGCTCCACTCAGGCTGGGCAGGTCACGCTGCTCGGGTCCCCTCGGCAGAGCGCTGCGCTGCGACGCGATGGAGCCCCAAGAAACCCAAAGCACACCCGGACACGAGCGCTGCTCCTCGCAGCAGTGAGGCCCACGGCTGCCTGCTGGGCAAGGCCGGGACAGCGCTCCCCGCCTTCCCACACACTGCACGTTCGGGATCTCCACACCAGGCAGCGGTGTGCCCCTGCCCCGCCGGAGAACAGAGCTCCTGTGGGGGTGGGACCCCTCGGGAGTGTGCCCTCCACTGCCAAGTAACCTCGGTAGTTAAAAAATGCATAAAGAGCATTCTGAAACAGAATGCATTTCAAAAGTCACAACACAGTCTGCTCCAGGTACACAGGAAGACATTAAACCTTTCCTGCAGACTTCACTGGCTCGAGGCAGGCCATGCCCAAGTCGTGCTTTATGATCAAGAGCCACTGCAGGCAGCTTTGGGGACTGGGGCAGATCCTGCAGCCACGGAGCAGCACGGCCACTGCCAACGGCCCCGGCTGCAGGAAGCAGCGCTGTGCCGCGCCGGCAGCCCCCCCCCCCCCCCCGCCAGCAGTGCCGCGGGCAGCAGAGGTGCAGAGGCGGAGCCTGCAGCCCCCTGCAGCTCACCTGACAGTGCTGAGCGCGGCGGCTGCAGGCGGCAGAGCGCTGGTGTCGTAGACCCTTCAAAATAAAACCGTGTTAATAAAGGCGGTGGTGGTAGCACAGGCAGCCCTCCCCTCAGAAAGCACTTGGCACAGGTCAGCACAGGTCAGCTCAGCCCGGGCTGCACAGGCTCTGGAATATGGAAACAAAGAGAACGCAGACCCAGCGCTTGGATACGAGCACTCGGATTCCAACTGCAATTTCCAAAAACGCTTTTTAGAAGGGATTTTGCTTTTAGCGAAGGCCATCCTTCCAGACAGCTGTCGTAAGAACAGAACAACAGAGGACAAATGAAAGGTTCCTCTCTCCCCGTACGTTGTCTGTTTAATCACTGCTCAAAAGGATGCCAGGGATGAATGCCAGGGAAGGGAGCACCCACCCGCACCGGTGACGTCCCACTGGCACCAGCTCCCAGGGCCAGGCCCTGCCGGCAGCCACCGCCACCAGCTCCCTCCTGGGCTCTCCCTCCCCACACGTGAAGCTTTAGGGCTTCACATGGGCTTTAGCCCAGGAGCACCTGGGGCTGGAGGCTCAACAGCAAGCTGTTGAGTCAAGGCTCACAGCACCCCTGGCTGTTCCTGTTCATTGACAAACGTTCCTCAGGAGAATGAAAATTAAAAATTAAAAATCTTGCAACATTAAACACATCTATGCAAGAAATAAATTTTAAAAATGACCAAGGCAGGGTGCCCTCAGTGATGGGTGACGAAGACAGGAGCAAACCAACCAACCAACCCCACGTGGTGTTTTCCACGGTGCTCCCTCCCGGCCGTACCTCAGCTTGTCGTCAGCGCACACCGTCACCACCCTGTGCCCCGTCACAGGCGAGAAGTAGGCGGAGGCGACGCTCTTGGTGTGCCCCTGCAGGGAGCTCACAGGGTCGCTCCCAGCGGCCTTCAGGGCTCGGACGTCATAGACGCAGACGTCCCTGTAACACAGCACCCAGAACAGCTCAGTGCCCAGCCGGGCGTTCCCCGCTCCCCTGCCAGGCTCAGGAGGCCGCCGCCGGCTCTGCGGGAGCTTTCAGAACCTCAGCAATGCACACTGCCTCAGCTGAAGGCCCTGAAGGATTCTGAGAGCACCAAAACCACCCCAAGCCGACAGCACAAGAAAACCCTCTGCACTGCCATCTGTCAAAAAAAAAAAAAAAAACAGCAACTCCTGCAAACGTTTTGTACCCATCACCAAAAGGTGAAGATAAGTCAAATTGTATCATTTTAAACTCCACTAAGAACCAAAAACTCATTTTCTAAACAGACACAGGAAAGCCACGGCCACGTGCTGAGGCTGAGAACTGGCATTCCCCGCCCGCAGCCGGTCCTGCTCCCCGGGACCCCTCCAGCTGGGCCCAAGGGAGCAGCCGAGCAGGGAGAGCGGTTCGCTCTGAGCTACGTACACCGAGCCAGCAGCGACGAAGTACTGCTTCTGCACGGGGTGGACATGCACTGTCCTGGTCACTTTGAAGCCAATGTTTGCAGAAAGCTCTGGTGACGTTCCCGGGGTCCGTCTGTCCACAACAGCGACGCTGCCGCCCCAGAGCCCCACGACCAGGGTAGAGGCGTTATCTTCCAGGAAGTCAAAGGAAGATAAGCTTTCTTCACATCTGCACACCTGAGTACAGAAACGGGCAAATGAAACCAATGTTACTCAACTTAACAGCATTCACAACACCAAAGCACTGGGGGCATTTTCACTTCTTAACACACCAGAAGTTCTAAAGACCCAATGTGATGGCTCCAGCCTCAGCTACCCGTTCAGGGGACCTTTCTGCTCAACCAGGGCACTTCTCAGAGCAGACCATGAGCCACCCAAACCACCCTGACACCAGCATGCTCTGAGTGCTCTGTTAAAACTCACCAGACCCCATCACCTCTGTGCTCCCATAACCCATCAGCTGTCACCCTGAGCACACACTGAGTGACGATGAGCGACCACATCCCTTTCTGCAGTGCTGCAGGAACCTTTTATCGGGTGCAGACACACGAATTGGGCTGCCCATAATTCAGGAGATGAAACCAGGACACCAGGCCCCCTGACCACGGCAGCTCCTTCCCAAAGCAGGCAGCAGCCCCAGGGGAGCTGCGTTCCCGCTCCGTCTGCCTGTGCAGACGCTCCCCCGTCAGCGCCGCGCTCCCTCCCCTGCAGCACTGCTGCCCCAGGAGCACACAGCCACGTCTGTGGGCAGAAAGCAGTCGGAGCAGCAGTACAGCAGCTCTCTCCCCATGACCTCTGCAGACATTCCTGCAAGCACCTGCAGTGGAGAATCCCCCTGGACCTTCCTGGCCTCCTGCAGGTACTTCCCAGCAGCTGGCCTGCCTGCAAACCTACCAACATTGCAGTGCCTGTAAGGGCTGGAAAACAGCTTTAAACTGTTGCAGCTTGTTCTACTTCCTACTGCTGGAGAGCTCACCCATGCAGATGGATTTGTCATAAAACAAAGCAAGCACTGTGAAGCTCCTCAGCTAAGCTGCCTGTCCTGCAGCAATGACAGCCCTGCACCTCGCTCCCCTGGAGCCAGAGAGGAGCGGAGCCGTCCCTCTCACGCTTTATGTTGCATTACCTTCTTTTTGGGAGGGCGAGGGGTTGTAAGATTTGGTTCATTAAATTGCTCTCATTTCCCTCCTTCAAACAGTTCTGTTTTTGGAAAGAGGCACACCGTGCTTAAGCAGGGAGATAGGAAACTAAATTCAATATAAAACCACAACTGTCCCAGCCAGAAGGAAACTGGGTTTTGTTGGCTGGGAAGCAGCTCCATTTTCATGGCATCAGTCGAAGTTACCTTGTGTGCCCCTGTGGGAATTCAATCCTAAACTGCCTGGATAAGAACCGACACACAGCAGCCGGTACGGGGCCCAGCACTTTGCAGGAACACCGCGAGGCTCGTCCGGAGCCCGCAGCCCAGGGCAGCGCTCACCTCGTCAAAGATGGCCCTGGTGACATCGCCGCAGCGCAGAGCGTCGTGGCTCAGGGACAGCAGCTGCGCGGGGTGACACGGGGAGAAGTGCATGCAGCTGACCGAGAAGTTGTGCGGGGTGAAGACGTGCGCTCCTCCTTCAGCCTTACAGCTCTGAAAAACAAAAGCGATCCCATGGAAGCTTGCTGGGCCCCTGCAGTTCCATAACGACCACGTCGGAAGGCGTCCATGGCAATCCCAAGCACAGCGTCTCTCGTCACACCAGGGCAGTTCCGGCTGATTCTTAAGGACAAGCAGTGAGAGTCAGCGCTTCTGAAGGGCACCGGGAGGGCTCCAGCTCTCTGGCTCTGTGGCCTGAGTGTGGGCTGGCTCCAAGGTTATTAAAGAAGGACAGCGCTTAAACCGACCCTAAGAGAGAGCCGTGGGGCACGGAGGGGAGGAGAGTGGGGAAGAGGCAGCCGGGCAGCACCCAGGAGCGGACTCTGGGCAACGTGGGGCAGGCTGCAGGCTGCGAGCCCTGCAGGGCTCAGCCCACGGGGAGCCAGGGCAGGGGCAGCACGGCCGGGTGCAGGCAGTGGAAGTGCTGCAAGTGCTGCGTGGGGTGCCCGGCTGCTGGGTCACCCGCTGCAAAGCCTCAATAAAGGGCGATGCACCAACACTGCCTGCGCCTCGGTCACTGGCTGCCGAGCGCTGCTCACACACTGCTACAGCCAATTTTATTTCTGCTGTCTGGAAATACAGCAATTCTCTGCAACTACCAAAATATATACAAACTCAAAACCCAAATACTTGAGCATCCACCCCCCTCACTCTCTAAAACCTAATTATGGCATTGCTACAAGGGTATTGTAATTAGATCCAGGATCTTTCAGCAGTGAATCGCAATTTTAAGCCTCACTGGATTCCGACCAGCGACCCATTTTCTCCCTTAATTCCCACCAAAAATTACCCCTTTCTTCCCACTAACCCAGGGCTCGCCAAGGACCCTTCGAGCAGCTCTGGTGAGCCCCCCACCAGCAGACCCCACTGCAGCCCGGGGCAGTGCCAGCCCCCCCGTGCCCCTGCAGCTCGGCCAGGCCCGCCTGCAGCACTTACAACGTTCCAGAGCCCGACCTGCCCGTCCCTGTCGCCGGCTGCCACCAAGATGATGCTCTGGGCAGGGTGGATGGCCACGGAGCACACGCGGCTTTTCACCACCTTTCTGACGTTGTCTTCACTGAGGACCATGCTGTTCAGGCTGTCCTGGTACCTGCACAACACCCCGGGATGTCAGCGGCTCGAGGGGGGCAGAGGGCCGGGCAGCCCCCAGCCCCCGTGCTGCCTCGCGTTACCTCTTCACGTCCCACGCGCGCTTTTCAGTATGGTTGGTTTTGGTCTAGAGATTGAAAGGGAAAGAAACACACGTCAAAGTTGGACTGCTCAGAACTCAAGTCCTGTCAGCCAAAAGCCGTCAGCGATAACCAGCACTACCTGGCTGATCCTCCTCCAGGTGCTCAGGAGATCCTCGGTCCCTTCGCTGCTCTCCCCGCGGTGGCCCAGAGCCATGGGCAGAGGTCCTGCCGGGACCTGGGGCTGGGAGCGACACAGGGCTGTCAGACACTGCCAACAGGGTGGGCTGTTACCTTCCCCACCAGCCATTCTGAGAGCACAGCTCATGTAACCCAACAGCTAACACAACACAGGAAGGAAACATTTAAAAAAAAAAAAAAAAGCAGCTAAGTCTATATGAGTGTCTTGTCAACAAGAATGACTTTGTTAAACGGCAGCAAAGCCAAGCAGCAGCCCCGTGGTCTTCCCCCTCCTTGCTGATTCCTGGCAAGGTTTCTCTTCACCAGTATCACAGATTTAGCTTTGCTCTGCAGCCCTGTGGAAGATTTAAATTCCCATCTCTCAGAGCAACAGAATTTGTACCCGGTGCTGTACAACTACTTCAGAAAGGCAGTAAATATTTCAAAGGAAAATAAACCAGAGCAAAAGCAACTGCGAAATAACACTAAAACGGAGCCATAAAACTTTGAATGCAAAGCTGCTCAGATCTGTGCTCTGTTGGAACAGACCAACAGGTGCCCCAGGGCCCCCCAGGGACCTGTTTCGTTCTGTTTCGTCCCCGAGTCACGGGATGTTGACCAGCTCTGCTGCTCAGGGGTGAGAGTTCACCTCGTGTTACTGGCAGTGTCTGACACCGCCCCGGACGTGTAAAGGTTTTGAGGAGCAGCACAGCAGCGCCAAGCACCAGCAGCCAGCTGTATCACCCCTGTGCTACGCACACGCCCCTCCTGACCCCCTCCCTTACATGTTCCTCTGCCTCCGGCAGCGCGGGCACCTCCGCCTGCACCGCTGGCGGGGGCGGCATCTGCTGCAGGCGCATGGACCTCCTGCGCACCGTGTCCTCCTCCGCCTTCTTGGGCTTCGCTCTGAAACAACGACAGTACTCCAGAAGTGGGCACTTAAATACCATCAGCCCTATGCACCTCTGGACCTATTCTGCAGCATTTTACTCATCTGCAGCTCCAGCACCTCGGCCCAAACCCACAGCCCCAGTGCCCTGATTCCCTTCCGGAGCGCTGCGATTCCCTTCGCTTTCGGTGGCAGCACCAAACCACAACGAGACCTGGCAGTGCAGATGTATTTGTGATGTGTTTCCCTTGTAGCACATCCTGCCACCGCTGCTCTTCTTCCCATCCCTCCTGATTTGTAACTCATCCTTCCACGCATCGATCCACCCATCTCCTGCTCTCCTTCCATCACGTGTCCGTTCTTTATTTCGCAGTGCAGCTCGTTTCTCTGCTTCAGCACTGCCAAACGTCTCCTTCTGCAGCAGCTGCTTATCCTGTCCCTCACAGCTGTTTCTGCCCCCATGCCCCTCCCTATCGTTTGCTTTCATCGTTTCACATCTTTCTTTGGTCATTGTGCAGATGTGTGTTAGAAAAAAAGGAAACAAAAAGCACTCGAAGTCATACAAATAAGACAAAAAGCACCAGTTTGACCGAGAGGTTATTGACACCCGGGTTCCCCTTCCCTGGGGTGGCAGAGGAGAGCCAGCAGCTCCCGGTGCACTCGCACAGCCCCAGACCACCAGCCGCGCAGGTGCAGCTCTAGAACTTATCAGCTCTCCCCTTCGGAGCGTCAGATGTGTGCAGGTGAAGTGCTACAGCAGCTCGCTCCCAAGGAAGGAACAATGGCAAACCTCACACGCAGCTGCTTTACCTTTTGGTGACATGAGATTGTCCTTTAGTTGCAATCTGGTGAAGTCTTGCAGCTGACTTAAAAACAGAAAAAAAAGTTAAAAATCTATCTAGCAAACAGAAGATCGAGTTGTATAAAACCCAGTTACCTAAAGGCTTCAGTAAGCGGTGTAATTAATTAAAACAATAACAAGAAGGGGTTTTTAACATCAGGCTGCGGTGGATCTGCTCTGCACCGGTCCCAGCACCAACTCCCCCAGCCCTGTGAAGGGCGCGCAGCAGAGGCTGCGTATCCTGCAGCCCTGTCTTTACAGCAGGAAGAACACGCTCCAAGCCGTGCCAGGGAAGGCTGCAGCAGCTGCTGCACAGCCCAGGGCAGGCGGGCAGCGTCCTGGCTGCGCCCAGTGCCGCGCTGCTGCCGCACAGCGCTGGGCAGCGCCTGCGAGCTGCACTGCTGCTGCCCCTCCGGGACAGGCCAACCAGGAACACACAGCACACGGTTTTTATCTGTCAGGGTGTGCTGGTGTCTAACAGCACCACTGAGGCTGGAAAAGCCCTCTGAGATCTCCAGCCCAACCCCAGCCCATCCCACCCTGCCACTGAGCCGTGTCCCCAGTGCCACATCCCCACGGCTCTGGAGCACCTCCAGGGCCGGTGGCCCCGCCGCTCCCTGGGCAGTGCCAGTGCCTGAGCACTACCCAGCCTGACCCCAGCCCTGCCCCGGGGCTCCCACAGCCCTCCTCAGCCCCCTCGTTGCTGCTGGACCTGGGGAGGGGCACAGCAATGCCGGCAGCAGCCCGTACACACCTCGTGCAGCTTTAAAGCAGCAAAGAACTTCGCGTTCTCTGTGATGTTCTTCAGCCTTTTCCTCTCATACGCCGACAGCTGCGGGCTCCCATCCTGCGGAGAGAGGGACGGGTCACAGCCCGCGCTGGGGCACTGCGGGGCGGGGGCCCCGAGCTGGATGTCGGGGGGACTCGGGGTGGTTCTGTTCGTCTGCAAACGGTGACACAGCACAAACGGGGCGACCCCACGTCCACCCCAAAGCGTGTCCGTACGGGAGGCGGCTGCGCGGGGCTCCCAGCACCGCTGCAGGGAACCAGAGCAGCACAGAGCTCCGCGGCCCCGTTATCTCCGGGGATGGGGAGGGCTCTGCCCCCCAGCACCGCTGACCCAGGCTCGCACCGCGCGGCTGAGCTCCCCCCCCTCGCTCCCAGGCCGGGCAGCGCGG
>WBMW01006255.1:150889-170028 GCA_013396635.1 Penelope pileata | reverse complement strand
CGCCCCGACCCCGCACCTCCGCCCGCTGCCGGGAGAGCGGGGACAGCTCCGAGGGCTCCTGCGTGCCCGCGCGCTGCTCCATGGCCGCCGCTTCCCGCGCACCGCGCGGCCCCGCCCGGCTGAGGCCGCCCCACGGCGCTGCGGGGCGGAGCGAGGGGACCGCGCTCAGCGCTGCGCTCCGCCTCAGCGCCGGGTCCGGTGGAGGCCGGAGGGAGCATTGCCCCGCCGAATCACACGGTCACGGGGGCTGAAGGGACCTCTGGGGGTCACCCAGTCCCACCCCGTCCGTGCAGGGGAGAGCCGCGGAGAACCCATTTCTCTGTACCAGAGGCAGCCCCGGGCCCACCCCAGCCCTCACCCCGAGGTGCCGCGATCAAAATGGCGCTGAGTGGCCTCCAGGTGGCACAGATAGCGATGTGCTCACACCCCGCAGCTGCACGCAATCACACCATCACTAAGGCCCGGACAGGCAGCACCGTCCCAGCTGTGCTCAGTGCTGAGTCAGCGCCCATTGGCTCCCTGCGAGCTGCACTGCTGCTGCCCCTCTGGAACAGGCCAACCAGGAACACACAGCAGCACACGGTTTTTATCTGTCAGGGTGTGCTGGTGTCTCACAGCACCACTGAGGCTGGAAAAGCCCTCTTATATCCCCACACCCAACCCCAGCTCAAGTGTCCCATCTCCACGGCTCTGGAGCACCTCCAGGGACAGTGGCCCCATCACTCCCTGGGCAGGGGAAAGAGAAGTTGTTGTTCCTGGTATCCAACTCGCATCTCCATGGCACACCATGAGGCCCCCACCTCATCCTGTCACCAGATGCTGCAGCCTGGCATGTTGAGGATGCAAGAAGGGCATTAAGAGGTTAATTGAAACAGCCTTGAGCACATTTCAGACACATAACGAGTTATATAAAACACATGAGACTTGCTACCTGCCTCACTGATCAGCCACAGCTGATGGAACCCTCAGCTCCAGCCAAGCGAGCAGCAGCTGGGCCCCTCCTGCCCCCTCGGGCACTTCAGTGAGTGCGCACAGAGAAGCAAACCACCCCTGAGCCCCCCTCTGAACTCACCCCGCTGCCTGGCACCAAGGTGGGGGCCGAGGGAGATCCAACGCCCTACGCCACAGCTGCAGCAGGGTCACAGGGCTCCAGGCTTAAACAGAGAAAGGATAACAAAGAGCACGCCTAGGGCAGCGCTGGGTGCATCAGCAGATGTTCCAGCCCCGGTATCTGGGGGAAAAAATTGAGACTTAGAACTGTTAATCATATTTTGTGTGTCAGGTTAACACCCCAAGACTTAAACTTCAGAGCTAGATAGCGAGCAGCTCTGCAAGAACTTATGCAACTAGCACGGGAGAAGAACAGAGGCGCTCACAGCCCCGGGACTCACAGCTCCAGTAACCGCCCTTGATTTGTGATCTCGAGCGCATCCCTGAGGCGGCTGGCACGCAGCTTGCAGGGATGGCTTCCACTCCAACAGCAGGGCTTCCAGGACAGCTCAGAGCTCGTACTTGTTATGGTAGGAAAAAGCTCCCGATCAACTCATGAGTTTAAAAGTATTTATTTAATGTAAACTTTTATACTTGACAAATGTACAAATCTAGGACAGTTTAGCAAATGAAATAAAGATTAATGAACGATGATTACACCTCCACGGCATGCTTTCATACAGTACTTACATTTTCCTAGCTACAATACCGAATAGGAGGGCTGAAGGAATTGCCTGTTTTTTGGCTTCGGTGGAGCCATGATGCCCAGCTTCCCAACAGCTCCCTGCGTGGCACTGCCGCTGTGCGGGGCTGCAGCCTTGGAGCTGGGCGGCCTCCTGCTCCTCCTGTACTTGCTGTGGCCCCTGCAAGATTTGGGGAGAAAGAACAGGATTACGTATCAATCACTCGGCTAACTTGCCACATTCCTTACCCATGGTGTATTTATATAGTTGCACAACAAATGATTTTCTAGATGATTTTTTTTTTTTTTTTAAATATACATGGCTGCAAGAATAACTTTGAAATGTAAATCAAGTGTAGCTGTTGCTCTGATGTCTGCCTAAGGGCAAGCAGCAGCCTGGAACAGGGACACAGAACGCTGAACCAACCTGACTCCTATTAATCCAATTATAGTATCAACATTAAATGACATTTCGGGGTCAACAGCACTTAATGACTAATATTTTAGTAGATAGGAAGGTGCAGGGGGTGGAAATAAAACCTACTGAGCTGGAACTGCTGTTTCCTACAAACAAACAGAGACCTGAACGCGGGGAGCCAGCGGAGGAGGAGACATGCCTGGCAGAAAGCAGCGAGGTTGAACTGTACCATCTCTTTGATGGTAATGCCATCTTAAAGCAATGTAAGGAGCTAGTAAAACCTAACAGATTTCAGAATTAGGTGTGGTTGAGTGTGGCTTTTACAAAGCATTTTGGAGAACACATGAGTACAACGGAGTGCTGTTCCTCTGAATGGCCTCAGCTCCTCCCTGCTGAAAGGTAGAGCAGGTTCTGTGATGCACAGACTGCAGAAAATCACACCCAGAGAATGGTTTCAGAAATGCAAGACAGCTGCTGAAAGGAGCTGAACACAGCTGTAAGTTAGTAACTGGCTGATGTAATTAGGGCATTTGTTAAGGATGCCCAGTTACTGTTTGGACTTTCCAGCCACTTTTTTTTTTTTTTTTTTTAATTTGCATTTCCCTAAATTTAATTTTCTAGATTTTAAACATACATGTATTATTAAAGTAGAAATTAAGTACTATACTAAGTGTAGTGAAATATTATCCAAAACTAGAATACAATTCAGATTATTTTTATAAGGATGATCTGATTTTCCAACACTCAAATGGGTCCATTTTACCACTGATACTGCTCTAGGAGTTTTGAACTATCTTTATATTTTGGTTTATTCTAGAAAGATAAGCAACACAAATTCTTCGCTGCTAAACTGCAAAATGCCTCAAAATATTTATTTGTAACAGAGGTGTAAAATCAGTCTTAAAACAGGTATTACTCAGACCCTGCAAGCTGCCCTCTCTGCCTCCTTTCACGCATGATACCGTAAGCCACGTTACCAGCGAGAATTTGCATAGATGTGAGAGCAGTAATAGAAGCAAGGCTGTATTTATGCTTCACAAGCAGATCAGCAGAATAAAGAATGAAGACTACATGCCTACACAGCATGTGGAGCACAGGGAAAATGGTCAAGCCAATTAGGAAAAAATAAAGCTGAAGTTTGATTAGAGCGCAGTCGTGTAATCTAATTACAAGTGAATACGTGATTAATACAAAAGTACAGGGGATGTACCTCTGTTTGCCCTGCACATTGAGGTTTCAAACAGCGGGAAGGTACATCATGGCATCATGGCTTACTTTTGCAACACCTTTACTCCTGACATCAACTCAGCTGCTTAATGTGCTAGCTTCTGAGGAGTAAAGGTATCCCACCACAGAAGAGACACAGGTTAAGCAAGAGCACAGGCAACAGCAGAAGCAATGTGGTGGTACACTGTACTGAAAAGGACAAAAATGACATTTAATGAACTCAAAAGCTCCATATTGGATGAACTAACCTGCATGTGAGGCCATTCAATTACCCACAAAAAGGCACTGAGATAACAGCGCAGTTCTGGGATCACATCACGTCACTGCACAAAATGCCACAGCTGACCAACATACCCTTTAGCATAGAACTGCTGGCTGCCACCACTGCTTGTCTTCTTCCTCTTGGATTCTCTGGAGTTTGGCAGCCTTTTCCTCTTCTTTCTTTGGTTTGCATTACTGCAGAAGTAGCTTGAGGTTATAGCTACATCATCTGCCTCCTCGTCACTCTCCGGCGTGCCAGTGCTTCCCGTGGCCGTGTCCACACTCTGGCAGGCAGCATCTTCTGCAGACAGCCAATGAATCAAAGCCAATGAAATCAAAACATTGCCTGGGCCAGCCAGGACACTAATTGTATCAAACTTCTGCCCTTCCATTTCAAACCCTCCTTGCAGCGCTTTCCTCCTGGTGATGCTCCAGGCTCAGCTAAAGGCATTTCTTTCCTGGGTTGGTGTAAAGCACAGCCAGCCAGCAGGCAGCTCTGGTTTAGCTCACCATGATCCACATAAGAAAGATTAGCCCTATTTTCACTAACTTGGCTTCTTGGCTAAACTATCTTGGTAGCACTGGGCTTTCTGCCTTTACACTCTTCTCCCTGTGCCTACTACAGAATGTACCATAAATACTGCAGTCAAATACAGCTCGTCTTTAAAACAGCACCAGGAGACACCGAAAGGCGCAGGCAGCCGAGAGCTCCTTCTCAACTGGTTGTAAGCAAGAAGGACACAACTCTTTGTATAGGCAGCAGAATGCAGAACTTAAGTCAGGTTTGCAGACGTGCATTTATTGATGGCCTCAGTGCCAAACCTGATGGCTAACACTCTAATGACAACAAAGGCTACCTGCTGTGCTCACGTGCAGTCCCAGATTTACTGATCTCCTGCCTCAGTCCTCCACTGAGCTGTTCTTTGTGTATAAGATAAGAGCTGTACAGGACTGTAAAACACCACCACGCTGAATTGCTAGCCTTTCTTTTTTCAACCTAGTTTTGAAATTCTTCACACTTAAGCAAGAACTAGTCAGTGCAGCCCTGGACCCTCTGACCTCAGTTATTATGAAAAATAAAAGGCAGCAGTTATTGACCACCTGCCAGGCTACAACACTGCCCCACGGTAGCAGATTCAGGGAGAAAAACATGCAGGAGTGCAAGATCCTTAACCCCGAGGTCCTGAAGTCTCACTGTAACCATGTATATTGTATAAACCCCAACAACCAATGGGTATGGAGCAGAGCAGTATGCTGAGCCTGTTTTCCTTTTTCAGTCTTTCAGACCCATGCTGAATGCACCTAGCGAGAAGACAGCAAAGATCTTTGTATGCTCTGAGAATGTGCAATTGCTCCCTTTCTGTAATCATCAAAGTCCAAGAAATAGTGATTTGAGTGTAAAACAAGGTAAACTTTTGAGTGGAACTTCTCATAGATAAGGAGGGAAGAGGATTAAATAGGAAAAGAAACACTTAAGTGCAAAGAATACCTGGTGTTGTCCATTCAGAGTACTTATCCATCACTTTAATTATTTCTGCACCGTATTTTTCCAGTTTATCTTCCGTGACACCATCAATCTGCAGCAAAACCTCCACATCAGAAGACAAGGTTTCTGTAATGTAACAAGGTACCACTTAGACCCACGGAGCTAGCTTTTTAGGAGAGATCACAGTAGAATATTCTGGAGAAAACTCATTCTCGTTTTATTTAGGAAATGAGCCTTTTTTCTAGCAGGTTTACTTCTATCTGATTAATACAAAAACTAGTCCAAAAGCTCTCTCTGAAAATGCTTCAAAATTTGCTTTGCAGTACGATAACTTGGGTGGCTGTGGTACTTAGTGAGCAGCTACGACTGCTACAGCATGAACCAGGGCTCCGGGGAGCCCGTGCTGCATCCGCTGCTTCGTGGGACTCGCCCAGCTGTGTACCCTTCAAGTGTCTCTCTTTCCAGTTTAGAACACTGTACATTTTCCGTTCGAACAGGCGACCGTTGCATATGCAGTCTACTGCCTATAGGGGCTTCTGATTAACGAGAAGTTGACATTACCTGCTATTTTCTTTAGAGTTGAAGTACTGAAAATATTGAAGTAATGGACATCAAAGACTTTCCCAAGAGTTTTGCATGTGTCTGTAAGTTCCCCGAGACACTTCTTAACCATCTCTTCCCGCTGCGACATTTTTGTCACAGAAGCCCTTTGCTTCCTGATGGCACTGGCACTTTCAGTTTCATGAAATTCCACCTGTTTAAAAAAAAAAAAAAAAACAACTTATTTTGGGAAGTTACTGCAGAGT
The DNA here is from genome assembly GCA_013396635.1 of Penelope pileata. NCBI lineage: Eukaryota > Metazoa > Chordata > Aves > Galliformes > Cracidae > Penelope > Penelope pileata. The sequence continues at coordinate 164,158 of WBMW01006255.1, read as the reverse complement.
AATCATTAGAACACAGATTGCTAACACAGAAGAACAGTGAAGGAAACTAAAAGCTGTTTGAGAAGAAAAAAAAGAAGAGCTGTTTACCCAGTACACACTTCGGATGGTTTTTTTTTTTTGTTTTTTTTTCCAGCCCAAGTGATAAAACAGTCATTCTCAACCACTGTTAAGCATACACAACACAGGAAAAACCCTGCAATCCCAATACACAGCCAGCCTTAAGCAGAGGTCGCTAGGTCTGTCACCAAGGGCTCTTCTCTGATGCAAACCCAGCACTAACACAGGAGGCACTGCCCCCAGCAGTTCTGGGACTGCTTCCATGACCTTCTTGCAAAAGAGCATTTTTCTTTCAGAGAGCACCAACGGCTGGAAAAAATAGAGCAGAAAATGCAGGAGAAAGCAGTGCTGTTCTGTTCTCCTCCCCCTCCCCACCACTTAGCCAGCTCTTTCTGTATCGATTGTAATCACAGAACCAGGACTGGCTGAGGTGGGAAGGGACCTCTGGGTCCGTCGGGCCCAGCCTCTGCTCTCCAGCAGGGACACCCAGAGCAGGGTGCCCAGGCCCACATCCAGGGCAGATCTCCAAGGAGGAGACTCCAGCACGTCTCTGGGCAGCCTGTGCCAGTGCTCTGTCACGTGCACAGTCAGGAAGTGCTTCCTGACGGTTAGACAGAACCTCCCGTGCTCCAGTTTGTCCTACTGCCTCTTGTCCTGGCACTGGGCACTGCTGAAAACAGCCCGGCTCCATCCTCCTTGCACCTCCCTTCAGGTACTTATAGACACTGACAAGACCCACCTCCCAGAACCCAAGTCTCCTCCAGGCTCAACAGTCTCAGAATATTCTATTCCTTTCGTGCTGAAATCAGGTGGAAGGAGGAAGAACAGAAATATTTAATCCTCTCCAACACTCTCAAGCTCATCATTTGCCTCATGACGTTACTGGTAGAACACAGGACTAGAAGTCACGACTGTTGGATTCTGTTCCCCTAAATTCTGTTCAGATTCTGTTCTGATCTGCTGAAGACAGCTCCTACACTTTAGCTGCTATGCAAACTATGTTAAAACTATCCCAGGGTATATGCTGCACAAAAACTGTAGCACGTTGCTCAAAACAGTAAGTTCAATAAAAGAGAAATAGATCTAGTTGTTACATACCTGTAGCACTCCATTTAGCACAGCCTGTGCTCTCTCCCCTAGAATGACATATGCTACAGCTTGGTCGTTAGCTGTGATGTACAAGTCCTCATCCAGAATCTTGTCCAAGACCAGCTTTCTGAACAGCCTTTCGACGTTATGCCTTGAGTAGGCAGCCCCCTTCCCAAATATTCCGGACTGGATCTTTGCGCTCTTTGTACCTGTGCAACAAAGCCACAGGGTCAGCCTGCGCTCAGAAAGCCCGCACCCATGTGATTACAGACACACGGGGACTCCCGGGGTCCTCCACAGTCTGTGTGCCTGCACACGCAGCATGCAAGCACCAGGAAGGCCAAGCACCAGCAGAAGACTAACGTTATCACTATAGCAACCTGAAATAGACTAAAGTTCCAGTCTCATTTATTTTCCGTCATTAAGCCACAAAGAGATTCCTGGGAAGAACAATCTTACCAGATATATCTTGTTTTAAAGCACTGCTGGTATTACAAAGACCTAATGATACTTGGGAATTTTTGCACCACGTCTATTTAGGTATTGTTTCTGGAAAAACATCACTTACCTAAGAAAATGTCTACCATCATATTCAATGTGTATCTTCCAGAGCCTGTATGACTCTTTCCATTTATTCCTCTCATCTGTCCACAGTGTTGCTGTACAAATCTTATAATGCTTTTCACTTCATCAGTTACATTTCTTGATTTGTAGTCCTGTTAAAAGAGACTTGATTAGGAAACAACCTGACGTGATTCTATCCTACTGCAAGTTGTTACTGACAACCTTGGTTTTTTGTTACTGAGCTTTTTCCAGTCATGAATTCACTTTGTTCCTAACACAGAAACGGGTTTTCTTAGTACATCTACAGTGATACAGTGTAGTCACAGGACTTCGGAAATTGCTAATTCTCTGAAAAATGCAAGAAAACAAAGCCAGACCAACCGACTGTACATCTCTCTGCTGTGTTAATCCTACACAGTGAGCTGTAGGACTGCTGAGCCTGTGCTGGTAACAAAGGTGAACTGTTTGCAGAGCATCCCTGTAATTCTGCTGCTGCCAAGCAATAGAACTTACATTTCCAACGTGCATTAAAATCAGACGACCAGACACAGTATGCTTTATTCTAGTCAGCTTCTGTTACAATCACAGATGTGCTGTTTTCTGTGATTCTATGTACACAGTAACGCTTCAATCACAGCCTTGAGAAACACCACCACCGAGTGTAACACCAGTCTGGGTTAGACAGATCACACACCCTCCCATCTGCTTCAACAAGCATCTTCTGTTCTACTCTTGTTCATGCCACTAACAAGTTTGCATCGAGCCCTGGAACACAAACCCTAATCGGGTTACCCCAAGCAGTGTGTACTCCCTAACGTGGCAGTGATGCTACTCCAGCAGCACAAAGGTGCTTTGAAAGCATCAGAACAGACAGCTGTGTTACCCCCTGCCTTGAATAAGCACAGTGGCCAAAAAGCAACGCTAAGGAACATCCTTACTCCACCTCACCAGTCCTCCTCTGGCAGGAACAGAAGCTTCACTCCATGGATAGTTTGTGTACTTCTACTATAGGTTAAACGCAGGAAATAATTTGAAGCATCCAGCATCACAGAACTACAAGGCATCGTACTCGTTTTCTCCACTTGCCTTCCCAGGTGTAACATTACCATTTTTTAAAATGCAGCACAATACAAAATCAGTTTAACAACACTGAAAATACAAACAATTTTACCTTCTTTCTGCTGCAGTTGTCACAAATAACTTCTGGGTGTTCTTTACAGAAGTTGGGATTAAAATCAGTTTCCCCAAAGTAGGCCAAAAGCTGAATTCTCCGGCAGTCAACCACGTTCTCACAGTAATGAACCATGCTGTACAGGTTGTTGAAGTGGGTCTGTCTTGTGTGGCTGTTTCCGTCTTTCTCCACTGAAATGCAATAAGTTCAATCATATTTGTCTTATTTGCACCTATTTTTATATAGTATCAGATAGACAAAACATAACATCCTTTGTTGCTTAAAAAAGGACAAATAGTTTAGCACAGAGCTCGCATAGCACAGATTTTACGTCTCAGGTTTATAGACAGTAGAGAAAAGTCTATAACAACAAAAATGAAAAGATGGATACTACGAAGAAAAATGGCTCTGAGTAAAATTGACTATGAATGACAAAAATCTTTCATTACAGAAAATGATTCAGGGAAATAACAAAATGCAGATGCAGTTTTCCCATTCTGCATACTATATACAGCACTTGTAAGCAAGAACAGAACTCTCGGTTTAACTGAAACAGAGACCAGTGGCTGAGTGATACCTTTACCATTGTCTCAATTAAGCCACAAATACAAGACACCACTTACTCATAATCAGCCTTCTAAGCCTGGTTACATCACTGTAGCTGTAGAAGAGCAGACAGTGTGACATTTCACCATCTCGCCCAGCCCTGCCAGATTCTTGGTAGTAGCCCTCTATAGACTTAGGGAGGGAAGCATGGATAACATAGCGTACATCAGGCTTATCTATTCCCATTCCAAAGGCAATTGTTGCACATATAACCTAAAAAGAAAAGAATACTTTGTTATTGAGAGTTATGAAAACCATTCATGAAGTACACCACACCCAAAACAGGCATGCTATCAGGCTTATGAAACTATGCAGAACACAGAATTCCACTGGAATCCTGCAAGTCGAGTACAGAACAGTACAAGTCTCTCTCCTTCTTTCACAAGAGTTTTTTGAGATGGAAGAAAAACTCCAAGAGTCTAAAAACACGATTCAGCAAGCACACCCAGAACTGTTTCCAAAGCCTCGTACAGCTTGGTTCCTTCCTCCCAGAGCACCCTACCTTGGTGCAGCCCTGCAGGCTTTGATTTGTAATGGAAATGAAAAGGCTAACGTTCTGGGAGACGTGTTCTGACCAGTTATTTAATCCTGCATCCAATTTGGCAATATTGTTACACAATTTTCTTTTCACTTACTGGGCCAAAAATGATAAAAGTGCTCTGAATTACATTCAATTTTTTCTCTCCTCCCCAGTTGCTTTTCTTTTACCTGGCACCCTTCTTGATTAACCCACTTCTTTTGTACAAGATCTCTGTTGGAGTCGGTGAGGCCAGCATGGTAGGCAAGTGCAGCAAGACCTTCCTTCTGCAGGATGGCTGCTGTCGTGTCACACTCATGACGTGAAAGGCAATAAATTATCCCAGAGTCATCTGTGAATATAAGAGAGGCGCTAGAATAAAGCAAGTGCAAGGGAGTAAAGCTCTAACAGCCATGCCTGTCACGCAATTACTGCATTACACTCACCACCCTTTCCCTACAAAGGCAGCTACTTAATGAAGATGAGTAATTTTATTAATATCAGATGGCTTTGTTAGTTTCTTCTCATCCAATTCCTGGCTTATAGGGTTATGTGTGCACTCAAGGAATCAGGAAAATATTTCCTGCTCAGTACTGTGCCATCTTTGGATTTAAGATGCATGATTAAAAAGCCACATAAACAGAGAGCTAGCACAGTTCAGTCAGTAACACACGAGGTTACAGCACAAGAGAAGCTACGAAGGGAGCAGGAGCTGNAAAAAAAAAAAAGGTAAGAAAAAAGAACCTAGACAGATAAGACTCTGATATAATTAAGGGGAACCACAGATAAGCAGGCAAACAGAATTAAACAATTAAAACTGCATGGATATTAGATGACACAGAGCACTACCATAATTTCCTTTTTCATCTTGAGCTCCTAACTTCAGGATGTCTGTTAATCTGATTCACACTATCAACAAGATCATTTCGTCTCTTGTTTGCTGTTCACGTAAACGTATGAGTAGCTTGAAGAAGGCAAGCGTCATTTTTACAGCATCATAAAAGCCTTTCCTGCCTACAAGGTAGTTGATAAAGACGCATACGACATGCTGTGATGCTCCATACTCACGTGGATGATATTTTTTAATCCATTCCAAGCAATCCAATGCCACCTTCTTTGGCTTCTTGGGCAATACATCATATTTCAAGTTATGCCTGTTGAAGCTCATTGTAAACCTAAAACAAGACATTTTATCAGCGCTGATCGGTTTTATGGGTGCAGTAGTCCTTTCAACAAGCTAGGAAGTCACTGGAACGTCCCAAATTGACATAACTGCTACACTAGTTCTGTGTCACCTGCACAGGAACTACTGCTCCATATGCTCACCAAGATTCATATCACCCACACTTTGGGTCTAAGATTCCTCATGGTGGAAGTCTGCATGAAAGAAGTGCCTGTAAATCGAGCTAACATTCACACAGCAACTCACAGGGCCCTAACTTTCCTTACAGATACTTGTATTCGCATCGGACCAATCAAAATTGCAAAATAAATTTCTAAAATTTTAAAGAAAGTCACCAATACGATGCTTTATTTTTCTATCACGTACAAAGAAAATGTTACAGTGTGATCCAGACCCAAGGGTTCCTCGTTACCTGTGTTACTGCCAATGTTAACTAAAAGTCACTTCCAGCTTTGGGAGTTTTCCAGCACTCGTGAAAATCACTCTAAAATGTAACCTGCATACTTTGTCAGTGAAATTATTTCCTTTTAAACAGCTTCCTTAATCATGCAAGGAAGAGTTTGGCAAGTTGTCTTATTAGTAATATTTTGCATTTAAGTCACATTAAATTCCATGCACACGTTCTCATTTAATCAGATACAACTTCCCAAGTGTTTCGGATGGACCTCTGATGCTTTTCTTACTTTTAAGTTTTCCATTCAAATGCTCTGCAGTTCAAATTGTTTCAGGAAACTGATGGACAACTTACACTTGTGGTTTTAGCATCTCAAGCTGATTCTGAATGTCCTTTTGTACTCTGGGGTTAGCAGTGGCAGTAAGAGCCATCATAGGAACAGAGTGAAACTTCTTGCGCAGCATATTCAGCCGTTTGTAGTCTTTTCGAAAATCATGGCCCCACTAGTTAGGAAACAAAACTTGAACGTAACTAAGATGCTCTAACTCAGTTCTTTGCCATTTTGAAAAACAAACCAAATCTTTACCTGGCTAACACAGTGGGCCTCATCAATGACAAAACGTGCCAGGAGTTTCCGGTTGTAGAGGTTTTCCAGGGCTGACATCAGTCGGTTGCTTGCACAAACCTAGGTGGACAGCCACCAGCAGCATTAGAAATCAAAGAAACGGAGCCAAGTGTCACCCTGCCTAAGGTGACAGAAACAACTGCTCCGTACAGCAACGCTCACCCTGACTGCACAGGTTAAGCCCGAAGGCATAAAAAGGATGGCAATCACCTTTATTTCAATTGACAACAGGGCAGCTGATGCAGGATTGCCGCAAGGTTCTAGGATCAGCTACCCAGAGGTCCTGTGATCTGATTAAACTTAAAATGACTTGTGTCATAAAAGACAAGGAAAGACAAAGCTGAAGAAACATCCAGCACACTAAATCATCCCCTCTTACAATGTTCTTGTGGCATAATATCATTTTCAAAGGCAGCACACAATTAATTACAAGACAGTCTTTTGACAGTCACCTATTACCTTGGCAGTTACATGTCTTCACCCTGTACTAGTCAGGACTCTAATAGCTACTCGACAGCAATTAGCTACTAACGCATGGTATCATGCACTGCAGGGGCACGTGGAGTTTTTGTTTAAAGAATTTAAATTCTACAGACATTACACTCAGTTCTCAATCTTGGTTAATTACTTCATGAAATTATTTGCATCCATACAGTCTTACTGAACTATCTATAACATAATTATTTCACACTTTTTTTCCCCCATTTTGCCAGAAGCCTATTCTAAGTTCAGCATTTCCCCTTTAATTCTTTATAGCAGTCCTCCTCTTGTTGCCTCCATGACTTTACAATTCAAACTGAGAACAAACCTTCTCAGGGGTAACGTACAGAAGCTTTATTACAGGATCTTTTTTTGACAATTGCATATATATTTTTGAAGCATCAGCATCTGTTATATCACCAGTCAGATACGTTGCAGCAATCTGTAAAAAAAACAAACACGTAGATTAAGTTTTGATATGTGCAAAACAGAGTATCTCCAAATGTCAGCCCCACACCTAGTTATAAACCAGGTAAGAAATGTATCTATTTACTATCCTTAGTGAACATTACACAAGAAAGCATTGAAAATATTACACATCACATTTGAATCCCCACTGTACTGCAGTCATTGCAGAATCTTTCTGATGAGAAAAGCAAGAGATAAACCAAATCCCCTTCTTCTGCTCCCAGTTCTACCAACAGACAAATAGACTTAAGAGACGTCTGCTTTCTTTCTACACTTTTTCCAGTAAAGAAAACAGATGTGATGTTTGTTTATTCCTCAGTTATGCTGCAAGATCAAGATTGAATGCAGAAAACAGATTTTATGACAAGAAACAAAGTTCCCAAGAACTTCTCCCACAGAAACAAACTACTACTTAGATACCTAAACACTACTCTTAGAATCAAAGAATCAGGCATGTGTTCTTGAAGACAGCTCCAACAACAAATACACGGGAGCATCAATAAGCTGAGCAGTTAGACAGCCAAAATATTCTAGTTCATCTAATGTATATCTTCCTAGGCAACTTTTTACAGCTTCCAGCTAATTAATTTTGGCAGTTTATACCTGAAACACACACGATTCATCATAAAATTTCAGATTTCTCGTACACTTATCTGCAGCTTAGCCAAATGAAATAAAGCTGTTTGAACTTACATCTAAAGTATTCAGCTTCTGAACTTGATCTATTATCAGCGACCTCAGTGGAGAGATGACAATAGTGACTCCAGCAGAGACACATGCTGGTAACTGGTAGCACAGACTTTTACCTCCACCTGTAAGAGTTAAACAAATATATAAGAGGACAACAAATATTAGATATCAAGAAAGGCAGAGAAGGCATAGAAGAGGGCAGTCCTATTTCTTATTTCCCATTTTACAGCACTTTCAGAAAAACTTTTACCACATCAGACTGCAAAATCCTGAGGCTGCATGACATCTGCAGATACATACCAGTGGGCATCAGGATGAAACAATCTTCCCCCAGGAGAGCAGCATTGATGGCCTCCAGCTGATTTGTCCGGAAATAGTGCAAACCAAACTTTTTGTGAAATATATTCATCATTTCTTCAGAATGGGAAAATTTCATACCCCTGAAACGTTCCAGAGCAGGGTTATTCACCAGTGGCTCTATGAGACAAAGAAAATGTGGTTAAGTTACAGTTCCAGGTTGCACTATATCTCTTATAAAACTTTGGTGTAACAGATTGCTTAGCTACCACTTGAACCCTTTAAACCTTTAAAGCTCAAACTGTGAGCTACTATACCTGCACAAATAAGTGACAATGCATGCAACTGGAATTTAAGACTGGCTAAAACAAGAGTTTTGGTTATATGCTACTCTCTGGAGTTTTTGAAACAAAATTACCAGTAATTGTACAAAATGCAGAGTCTTACCCTGTCAAACTTCATCCCTGCCACAAAAGCAATGCTGGTATTCTCCCTGTATGTAACCACTACTAGTTACAAGCTAGCTGCAGCAGAGAAGCACGCCCTTGCCCACCCAGCGAACCTGCAGCCAGAACACCTCTCCCTGTGGTCACCTCTTCAGAAACAACTCCTCGAGTACGCTCACAGCAGGACAAAAGCCTGCACGACTTCATGCTTCTCCACTTTCACCACCCCATTCTTGCAAGAATCAGTAATGCTGTCCTACACCTGTGCACCAGAGGGGTTAGATTTGCTTCAACAAATGCCTAAATGTGAACATTTTGTATAATCAGCTAAAACTATTGCATGGCTTTGACTTAACAACTGCAGAGCCATCATTTCATTAGAAGACAGAAGCATTCTAGTTTCCAATTTTAGCAGCTCCATCTCCCCAGCAGCCGGCAAGGCAAATATTCACATTTGCTACCACTCTAAGGAGGAAAAACAAATTCTACAATGTCTTTGCAAAGAGTAACCAAAAGAAATTTCCGTGCAAACAACAGGTGCTGGTGTCATCCACAGCAAGTTATTTGGTCTTAGATTTAAAAATAAATACAAATAAATTAAAAAGGAAAAGATGATAACCTTAATCAGCACAATGTACCTAATCGGTTCTTTGTTGCCATCGAGCAGCTTGATTTTGCAGCAGCAGGACCCGAGAGGGGAGCAGACCCTCTGGCAGCAGAGACCAGCTTGGAGAGCAGCGATGCAGCAGGCAGCCCGTCCCGGACCGGCTGGCACAGCAGCGCAGACGGCGCTTTGGGTGCTGCAGCAGCCCCCGAGTCCTCCCAGCCCTCATCAAAATCATCGATATCAAAATGATCGAGATCAAAGTCTGTATCGTGTACACCTGAACAGTCTGACGCAGCAGTGCCACCAGGGGCTCTGTGCTGAGCTTTCTGAGCAGTGCTTGTGACGGGCCGCTCCGACAGATGCCAGCTTCCACTGTTTCTCACCACGGGTTTTTCGCACCAGCTGCCATCGAATGACACCTCCGAGGGATGGCTGAGACAGGCACTGTCTCTGCCATTCACCTTGGAGGAGGAAAGTGCTGTAGGTTCTAGGCAGACGACCTCCTGATCCGTTTCCTTCAAAGCGCAAGAGGTATCCAAGTTATCAAGTGTTTCATTTTGTATTGCAGAAAAACTGCTTGAATTAACAGTCCTAGAAAGCACAGATGGAAGGGTTGTGGATTTTTGTGAGCTGCCAACAGAACTTATACTCCAGTTGGGGCCAGAACACAAAGGCGTACCGGGATGCGAGGAAGGGTCTTGCTGCACACGTGCCTTCCAATTTCTAGGAAAAAAGTTGTTTGTACTACATGTGTTCAGATCAGCAGAATTAGCTAACTTTTTCCTGGAAGAGATGGCAAGGGAAGAAAGAAGGAAGAGAAATATTTCAGTCATGATTCACTACCTTCCACGACATACATCGGATGTTTTCACCTCCCTCCTTCTATTCAAAATACTCATGTTTGGTGGTTACATTGTACTTTGTGTCCAACTCAGAATATTCAACGATTCCACTGCTATATTTTAAAAAATACTTCTAACAAATCTAGGGAAGAGAGACTAATACCAGAACTCAGTCGAGCACAACAAAATTACTGCACCTTCCCTGCAGATATTAAAATAGAGGGATTTTTAACAGTGAAAAACTGATCCAAGGAGAGCATAAGAAAGTTCTTAAACACACAAACCTACTGTTAAAAAAGTGAAAATGTTTGAAACAAGTTATGTTTTTCTGTACTTCCTGAAAACTACAACTGACTACAGTAGTAAGAGGAAACAGAACAAAAGGGTTTTACCAAGAACGTTCAGAAAAAGCACAGTTCTAGCCCAATAAAAACACACAACAGAATCCCAAAGGTCAGCACTTTGTGTACGTATAGCATCACCAGATCATGCAGAAGTTAGAGGCCGCAGCAGCAGCACTCGAGCTGAAAGACAACATGCATATGGATACTAGAAGAAGCCATAATTACAGTAGGTGATAGTGAGTCTGACAGAATACTAAAGAAATGCCTCAGGTTACAAGGAATATAGATGACACCCAGCAGATTACATTGCATCACCCTGCTTCTTCAGAAGCACCTGGTGCCTGCTACCTTCCAGAGAGAAGGCACAGGACTACCCGTGCCTCAGGTTGAACGGGGAATTGGAATCTTTCTTCTGGCAGAATCCTAGAACTGTTAGTATTTTTAGAAGATCTTTGGATTTCTTGTATCCCCGAATCACTCTGTATCATCTCTACGGTGTAATGGAGACACCTAGAGGCATGATACTGCTTCACACAGAACGTGGCAGTAAGAAATATTTCTGATCAAAACATACCATAAATCTCTCTGCTGAAGCAGCTCCTTCGCACATGAGAGAGACTTAAGCTCCCAAATTGGAATGGCATCGACCAGCTTACAAATACCTTCCATCACGCCGTACAGCTGCTGTTCCAAACCCACGCCTTTACCTGCAAGATGGAGCGCCTTTCAGCATAGAGTAACACTAATCCTTACTGGAGTACGGGAACAAGATGATCCCACTTTCTCAAAACAAAGAATACATTGCAATAAGTCTAAACTGTTGACTTTGGATCCATTTTAATAGCCCATTAGCATAATGAAACTGTATGTACAAATTCAATCTATATATTTTTGCCCCTCTTTTAGTTATCTACCTATATATAATTTCCAGGCTTTGGGAACTATTTGCAGACCTGTGCTTTTAAGTTCTGACAAAAGAGGCCCAGGCAGTGTCCCTAACTGGTACTGGCAAACCCAGGATCAAGCTCAGGCGGCACTTCTGAATCCACGTGACTTACACAACATCTGAAATTTCTGTACAAGAATGGCTCAGTCCCCTGCTTCCTTGCTCTGATCATTGTTAGACACAGCTCTCAGATTACATGGGACACAAAGGAGAACGAGAAGCTGCAAACCATCCCCACAATGTAACGCATAACATTTAAATCATTTTGTGCACCTGCATCCTCTGCACTAGGATCACTTTCAGCAACGGGCTGTTTTGCTGCCATCTGCTCAGGCTTAGATTCAACGCTGTTATCCACTGATCTTCCACCAGGAGGAGATTCTTTGAAGATATTACTAACATTTAAACAAAAAGTCATTAAAATACAGAATCACATTGGATTTACAGACATCCATAACAAAAGATAACTTCAGCAACAGCAGCATTCAAGATGCATATAAGAAATAAATTTCTCAAAACCTAGCTAACATCTAAGCAGCTGAACAGAGTTTGTTACCACTCTATGTACCAACATTTTCTGAAGCAAAAGACAAATTTCTTATGGCCAATGTTTAAGATAATCCGTAAGACATTAAAGGCAGCTGTCAGCTGCTAACCAGCCTAGCAGCGAGCTGTCCAAATCAACTCCAACAGCAACTTTTTAACAAGCAAGAGGTTCACGTCTTTTTTGGTAATTTTTAAAATCACCTTAACGACAGACAGTGTTACCATGAACTTTGTTTACCTCACGCTTCTTACAGACGGTGAGAAGGAAGGCACCTCTTCTTCAGGGGAGGGGGGAACAACATCCAAGAAATCCTCCTCCTCAAGCTCCATGCCTGCCAGCAGCTCGCTGCCGATCTCATCCAGCTCCAGCTGACTGTTCTTCTCACTGTTACTGAACTTCTGGCTTTCACCGTTTGCAGCTGAAAGAGAAGTGCCTTAATACTGCTGGGTAACACTCACAACTCATTCAGGTATAAACCAAAACACAACTGAACAGAGAAAAAAACCTACTCGTCAGATTTCAAACCAACAGCTTAACGCAGTTTCTGACTTAAACAACAAATAAATATTTTCTGTTCCTCTTTTCTCCTTCATTAAGAACAAACAAACAGAAAGCCACAAACCCTATTTCTGGTGCAAAACTTATACAGCTTCCCTGCCAGAAGAAAAAAGCATCTTCAATCTTAAGAGCTATATTTCATAGAAAAATTATAGAAAGCTATTGTTACACTAAATACTAGGATAAAAAGAGTGGGGTCTAAACTGGGGTCTGGCTGTGGTTTTTTTGTTTGTGTTAAAAATCAATACAGATCCCTTTTCTGGTTTACCAGTTCTCACTGTTACGTTTAGGCACAAGTTGATTTAAATCTCTTTTGTGTCAATTACAAAACTTCTTTTCCCCTCTGTAACCTCTGCAGATTACTGCTATTTCTCTGCAATGCCACACGGGAGGTCCTGCATCCCCAGCAGCACCACGCTACCAGCTGTAGGCACAGCTCCTCGCTAGTCACAGCACTGCACTTCCCCAGTCTGTTACTGAAATGAAACCCCCACACCTAAGATCACTGCCAGGCAGGAGCATGCAGCTCCCTCTGCCTTCACCACGACCTAGGGAGCCCTGCAGTCAGGGATCTGGGCAGGCTGAACGGATGGGCTGAGGCCAGCTGTGTGGGGTTCAACAAGACCGTGTGCTGGGTGCTGCGCGCTGATCGCAACAGCCCCANAGAGGGCTTTTCCAACATTAATGATTCCGTGATTTCTATCAAGTTCTCAAGCACACAAACACAGTCGTGCTCTGCCCCAGCCCTCTGCACTCTGGCACAGTCCCTCACCTGTGTGAGGCTCTCCCCTCTCGTTGTCAGCAAGCACGGCAGCAGCTGAGCCCCCGCTGGGGGTGA
>WBMW01006255.1:92601-125213 GCA_013396635.1 Penelope pileata | reverse complement strand
GGGCCGCTGCCCCCCCGCCCCCGGGGCCGCCCCCGCGGGTAACGGCGCTGCCGGGGCCCCGCGTGGCACGGAGCGGCCGCTCGCCGCCCGCCCCGGGCACAGCCGGAGGGACCCGGCCGGGGGGAACGTGGGCAGAGGGACCCTGAGGAGAGGGAGCCCAGAGCCGGCGGGGGTCTCAGCCCTGGGGGAGCTGAGCCTGCCATGGGCCTCGGTTTGTGGGACCCCAATAAATGGGACCTCGGGGCCAGCTGTGACTCCCGGGCCAGCCAGGACCTCAGAGCCACACAGCTCAGCGCAGGGATGCACTCAGCCCCCACTGGGCAGCTGTTCCCACCCCGAGCATCCTGGGGAAGCACCTCTGGACCTGGCCCTATACCAGCCCTGGGATGTCCCCACTCATGGCCTTCTGCACAGTGGGTGCCATGCACAGCTCACACCTCCCGACCCCGCAGGGTGCATGGGCTAACCCTATCCTCATGTGCTGCTGTCTCCAAAGCTGGAGTGGTCCCAGGTATCAGCACCTTCCAGGCCCTCACTTCCAGCCCTCCACCTGCACAGCCACTCCCCGAGGTCGCACAGGGGAGAAGAGACCCCAGCGTCTCCATGTATCTCTGTGCTCCTCACTCTTCCTTCAGCCCTCCTCCATCAGGGCCTGATGCTGCACAGGGCAGAGCAGAACGGGCACTGCTGGGAACCAGGCCCTGTTGCTGCCCTCAGCCCTGGGGCTTCCTGCTGCCAGGGGCCGTGGTGATGGGCAGATGCAGGAGCTGGGCTGGCTGCAGGCCGTGCAGAGCCTCCTGGCCACATTGCAGAGGAACCGGCCCCTGCCCAGGCGCCACCCAGCACCTGCAGACAGAGAAGGACATCAGGAAAACTGCGTTAATTAGCTTTGTTTCCACTGAAAGTGTTGGCACATCTCCAAGGTATTCAGTGAGGTCACAGGCTGCCATGGCGACAAGAGGGAATGGGATGGAGTTGGGAAGGGTGCTAACATCTCCGGGCATCCAGAGCTGCTGGGCAGGGCACAGGCTTCTGTCCCCAGCCAAATTCCGCCAGCGTTACCCCAGCTGCAGGCAGTAGCACCCAGCACCCTCCAGGGATCCCCTGCACGTGCACCTTCCCCGGGGACAGGGCTCTCCCCTCCCCCTGCCCCAGCACCTGGTCTCTGCCAGGCACAAATGGCTCAGAGCACACGGGTGCTCCCCACAACCACCCACCCTACCGCTGAGTGCTGACCCAGGGCAGCCCCTGCAGGAGCTGCAGACCCTCACGGAGCTGAGCAGGCGGCTGCAGGGCAGCGGGGCTGGGCTCATTGCTGAGCCCAAGCCCCAGGCAGTGCTGCTGCAGGGACCCGCAGGCAGGAGCGGCTGCTTGTGAAATGGTGCAGCTGCATTCTTCCTGGAAGCCTGCAAGGTCTTGGATCAAATGGTGACTTGGAAGCCAGCACTGCCTACATGGGCAAAAGTGATGGAAAGGACGAGCACGCCCTGATAAGCGCAGCATGGGCTGTGCCTGGTGCAGCACTGGGCTCTGGGGGAGCCCCCAGGAGCTGGGCTGTGCTGGGTCGGGCTGCGCTGCCCTTGGCTGACGTGGAGGGCAGTGGGAAACCAGCTGATGGCTTCCAAGGCCGAGCAAACGTGGAAGCTCTGATTTCCTGAGACAAGGGACGGGTTATTGGTTATATGTGGAGTTTACTCTGATTGAGCCCAGGGCACTTGCAGGGTGAACCCGTGCTCTGGGAAAGCAGAGGTGAAGCTGTCATTGCTTCCTGGGAGCTGTGCTGCACGCAGCCCTGCTGCTGCCTGCGGGGACAGGCGGCCCGGCCACACTTAAGGCTTCTTGTCATCGTTTTCAAGTATCTTAATTGCAACGGTTCCTTCTCTCTCCATTTAAGTGTCTAATAAACATCAAAGCAGTTCCTATGGGCATCCTTCACAAAGCCGAGGCTGGAGCCTGAGCTGGCTGCGTGCAGCAGGAGCCGTGCAGCAGAACACGGCAGCGCAGGGCCCGGCCCCAGGCAGCCCCGCTGGGATTCCTGCCCAGCACAGGACAGGGCAAACACATCGCCCTGGGCCCACAGCCCGTGCAGGGACCCAGGGAAGAGGCAGAGCAGGCAGGAGGCAGGGCAGAGCACTGCAGCATGGGGCTCGCTGCATCCTCCCACCTGCCACCATTCCCAGGCAGGGGCGATGCCTGCTGCTGCGTGCTGGCTCCAGCAGGATGCACGCTGTGCTGCTTCCATGCCAGAGCCATCAGCTGTGCAGAGCTCTCCTGCTGCTCTCAGCCCCTGCTCCCACCGCTCGCCTTAGCTGGGCTGGCACCGACTCAGCTGGTGGCACTGTGACAGCCACATCCTCCTGACAGCTCAGTCCCCTCGCTGTCCCCTCCCTCCTAGCTCAGGTGTAGGAAGCGCTTTCCCAGCACTCCTGGCTGCAGGGGGGTGGGCAGGATGTGGGGCTGGGGAGTCACTGCCCTGCTGCTCAGTGACACTCCCTTGTCCTACATGGGTCTGGAAGCACGGGGTGCAGGGCTCAGGGAGCCTGACAGCACAGAGAGCAGCAACAGGGCGAGAGGTCTGTGTCCTTCCCAGGAGCTGCAGCGTGGGCAGTGCTGTTATATGCAGAGGCTCAGCACAGCCCCAGCTGGGGAGAGTGGGGGCAGGTGTCAGTGTTTGTGTCATTAAAATGTTCTGCATAGGACACAGCAGAGCTGCAGGGATCTGTCCTTTGTGTTCTCAGGGACACTGCCCGGGTGATGGCAGGACAGACTGCTAAAGCACGAGCAGGCGTGTGCTGTGCTCACACGGGGTGTGTGCTGCAGGGGGGGAAGCAGTGCCGCTGACACTCCAACACCGTGGAGCAGAGCTCAGCACTTCCCTGCACTGTGCTCTGCCAATGGGCCCCATCCAGCGCTTGGTTTGGGCAGCCCGGGTGCATATCACCCTCTGAAGTTCACATAAGGTTGCCTGGCACAGGTGGCCCCAGCACAGACCGGACCTCGCCCTGGCAGAGGTCAGAGCCAGCTCCAGGGTTCTGGCTCACTGCGTGCAACTCCACTGCAATGCAAACAGGGCTGCATCCTCCCAGCAGCATCATCCCGCGGGCACCGCTCTGCAGGCGTTGGCAGACTCCCCGCAAGGGAACTGGAAGCAAATTCCTGTGGGAACACCACAGCGGGCTCCATGTGTGCTGCAGCCCTGCAGAGCTGCCCCTCCTCTGTGCCCATTCCCCTGCCCAGCCGCTGCCTGTGCCATGCAGCCAGGGCTGGCCGGGCAGCGGCTGAGGGATGGGTGCAGGGCAGAGCCCTTCCATCTCCGACACATGCTGCCTTCCCTCCTGCAGAGCGCCCTGCTCCTGGAAACAAGCAGCGGGACGAGCGCAGATTTGCTGAGTGATTTACGTGGGAAAAGCATCTCCTCCCCGTGCTACAAACCCCTGGGCAGCGAGGGGCCCAGGCACAGTGCTGCTGGCAGCCCTGGGGCTCTGCCTGCTCCCAGCGGCAGCCGAGCTGGGGCAGGTGCTGCGGGGAGGGTGCTTCATGCACACACACACGGAGCCGGAGCAGCTCCTGCCTTTTTTGCAAGGCAATATTATGTAAAAATGCAAATAACGGCCATGCAAAGCTGTGGGGACATACGTGACCGGAACAGAGCCCCGGTGAGGAGTCACCCCTTGCTTCTGGACACGTGAAGCACAGCCACGAGCAGCCAGAGCATGAGCACCTGCGGGGCAGTGGGGCTCATGGCCATGAAGGGCCCTTCCTGCCCTGCAGGTGCAGCTCTGTGTCAGCTCTGCCAGGAGGTGATCCACACAAACCTCGGCAGTTTCGCTCTATCTGTGAACGCTTCAGAGGGCTGCAGAGCTGAGGGGCTGCTAAGAGATGCTCCCAGCTCCTTGGCTGGGGAGCCAGGGGGGCTGGGGAACCAGGGCCCCTGGGCGTGCAGCAAGTGCTGGGGTCTGTGTGTGCCGAGGGCTGGGGCTGGGCTGGGGCTGGGGCTGGGGACAGGCAGGCGCTGGGATGGCAGCACAGAGCTGTAGCCCTGGGACGGCCGCAGGGCATCCCAGCTGCACTCCCAGGTGCCATGGGAGCAGGGAGAGGAGCCTGAGAGAGCCGTGACTGCAGAGCCCTTTGGCACCTCCTCCTGCTGCTCCCTGCTTCTGCCTTCCTCTTTCCTCCTGCCAGGACCTTGCACTAAGCCAGCAGAGCTGCAGCTCTCCGTGGCCAAGCCCTGCCCTGGAGCAAAGCGCAGCATATGGCATCCCCAGCACCAGGGCTGCACGCGCCATGGGGACACTGCAGCCACCAGCGTGCTGACCTCGAGGACACAGCCCCGCGCATGTGCAGAGCTCTGTGCCGTCCCCGCTGCCCCCAGCACCGCGCAGCACCGTGCCCATGCCCACGCAGCACAGCGCCCGGTGCCAAGGACTGTGCTGCCGTGCCACCATTGTCTTGGCAACGGCTCGGCTGCACGCGCACCGGTGTGTGCACAGCTCCAGCGAGGGCTGCCCACCCGCCAGGGCCTGGCAGCTCCCCAGGGCAGGGCTCCGGCTGCCCCGAGGGCACTGTGTGTGCTGGGCTGGGGTGGCTGTGCTGCAGCATCTGAAATAGGAGTGGGTACAGCCTGGGGCTGGCAGAGCACAGCGGGCACCGAGCACCGAGCGGGCGGCGAGTGGTGGCAATGGGATGTGCTGTGGGGAGAGGGATGGGAGGGGACACGAGGCTGCCTGCAGCACAACGCTGTGGTGAGTTTGTTAGGGTAATTTGTCATTAGGGCTGGACTCCCAGTGCCGGGTGCCAGGAAGGGGCCGGCTGCGCTGACCCGCAGTGCTGGCACGCTGTGGCCATCACGTGTTTGTTGGCACGTTTAAATGGGGAGCTCAAGGACTGTTATGATGCCGTGCAAAATGATTCCAGCAGCCCACCGAGCCACGGGGCTGCTCTCGGGGAGGCACAGTGCCACGATGACGAGGTGGGGATTGATGGCAGCATCCCTCGCTCGCTTCCCGAGCACACAGAGAGCTGCTGGCACCGCTCCGCTCCTCTCTGCAGTGCCCGGGTGCCAGCTCCTCCGCCTGCAGTGCGGGGCAGCAGGGAGCTGTGCATCCCCTCGGCCCTTCCCCTCCCGGAGGAGCGCGGAGCAGCACAGCAGGAGCATGGTGCTGGGTTTGCAGGGATTCACCCCCAGCCTTGGCAGGGTGCAGCCACCCTTGTGCTCTGTGCATCCCCACTGCCCAGCTGCGGGCATTCCCCTGTTGCATGGCACTGCCAGGACAGTGGCACGGTGTGTGCCCAGCCTGGCACGTGTGCTGGGTGCCGGGCACAGACGCTGTGAGGTCGGCACCACCTGCTGCAGGGCCGATGCTGTGAGGCACCGAGCTCAGCCCCACTGCTGCACGCACGCAGCTGCTGCTCCCTGCACAGGGGGAGGATCCGCAGGGATCTAAATGGTAATGCTGCCATAAAGATAAGGACTGCGATCTGCTGGATTCATGCTGCACGCAGGGGGACAGGGGATGGTTTCTAAAATGATGCCAGCTGGTGAAAGGAAGCTGCTGGCATGCTTACAGAGCTGCAGTGCTGTCAGCGCTGTGAGGGGGTGCGCTGGGTGCTGGGACCCTGCTGCAGGGGGCTCAGCGCAGAGGGCAGCAGTGTCAGCCTCCTGCAGACACCCAGCGCTGTCCCCCCTGAGGTCCCCTCCTGCTACCACTGACCCTGAACATGGGGCCCATGGGGCACCCACAGCTCAGGCCCAGCGCTGCGGCTCTGCAGGATGGGAGCGTGGGGGGGGACACAGCTCTGAACCCCTCCCAGCTCCAGGCTCCCACCAGGAGTGCACTGCTTTCTGTTCTCTAATTAAACCAATATTGCATCTTACTAGCAGAGGAGTAAACAAGCAATTAAGGGCTCGATGAGGTGTTACATGCAGCACTCACAGGAGCAGGAAGGAGCGGGGGGAGCAGCGTGGCCCTGGCTGCAGCAGGGAGGGGAGGGGGGGCAGCCCCAGGGTGTGACCCCGCTCTGCTCCCAGGGCTGAGGCTGCCCCGAGCTCTGCTGTTTGCACCCAGCAGCATTGAGAGCTCTGTGCCCTCTGCACAGCCCCCAGCAAAGGCAGCGAACCAGGGCAGGCTGCAATGGCTGCAATCCCCCAATTATGCCTATATATATATAAACGGGGGCTTTTTTCCAATTTGCTGCTTTCACTGAAGGATTCTTTATCCCTTCCACAGGGCTCCAGTCCTCCCCCACTCTCAGAGCACTCCAGACCCTTATTCAGCACTGCTAAAAGCGGATCTGGCAGAGTCTATTTCTGACATCTCCGTGGATGCGCGGGGAGCCGGGCTCTGCTCGCAGGGCTGGGAGGAAGGAGCAGGCGCAGCTCTGCCCGGAGCATCCCCAGCTCTCCCTGGACAGCGTGTGCTGGGCTGTGCCGGGCTGTGCCGGGCTGTGCCAGGCTGTGCTGTGCTGTACCAGGCTGTGCCGGGCTGTGCCGTGCTGTGCAGGGTGTGTAATCCCCAGGGATCAGCCCAGGAGCAAGGGCAGCGCGCTGCTGCCACGGGGCTCCCAGCACAGGGCTGAGGGTGCTGCACATTGCAGCCCTTCTCCAATTAAGGATTTAATTACCAAGCCTCGGGAAGCAAATAATTACTTAGCATCGTGGAGAAACTGTTTCTCCCCGCCTCTCTGCTGGCAGGTTTGGAAGACAACAGAGTTCTCCGTATCTGCTCCGTGATGGTTTCAGGCGTGGGAGCCACAGGCCGTGGTTGGAGCGGGTGGGCTGAGCCCCTGCAAACAGACCCCGTGGCACAGGCAGCGTGGGCACGGCACCGGGTCAGTGTGAAACCCATCAGCTCCCACCTGGAGCGCAAACCTCTGCGGTCACCCCACGATCTGCTCTGTCAGCTGCTTAGGGCAGGATTACTGCCCCAAGGGCACGGCGGTGCCCAGGGCTGCTGCCAGCGCACGTCCCACGCAGAGCAGCAGCAGCAGCCAACTGCCCGCACACAGCTGCTGCTGCCAGCACGGCTCCAGCACCGGCAGCGCTGCAGGGACAGTGACGCTGCCCTGATGTCGGTGCTGCTTTCACAGCTTCACAGCCTGCCCTGGGACGTGGGCAGGTGGGGTCCAAACAGCGCCTGGGTTGGGCACTCATCGCTCACTTTGCAGTGTAGGATTTGCTGCAGCACGTCCCCCCTGCCACACCGGGGCCGGGTTTATGTCTAAGCAGATTAAAGCACCTGCTGCTGAGCGAGCACCCCTGGGCATGCCCGGCCCAGGGCCACGCAGGGGAGTGCTGGGAGGGCAGGTGCTGTGCTCTGCAGGATGCGTTCCTGTTGGTCACAGACACAAATAAAACCTTTGCTAGCACGAGGAGCTTCTATGGACACAGTGAACTCATCGGATGTGATTCTCGCCTGCGCTTGCTCTGCAGGACCGGGACTGGGGTCACTGCATGGGGGGGGCTGGTCCTGTTGGCCAGAGCCTGGGAGCAGCGAGGGCTGCAGAGGGGACAGCAGCCCACAGCCACCCCTGGGCACCACCGAACCCAAAACTCGGATATACGCATCGGGAAGGTGGTTGCAGTGGCATCGTTCCCACTGTCCCAGGCACAGAGGCCAGGAGGTCCTGGCTGCCCCAGTGCCGGGGGGCACGGACCGACCGCGCGGATCTGTGGCACGTGCAGCCCTGGGGAGGGAAAGAGCATTTTTCCTCTGTCACAGCTGTATCCACGGCTCGCTAAAAATAAAGATTGCTTTTTTTTTCTTTCTTTCTTTTTTTCTTTTTTTTTTTTTTCAGCGAGTAAATCCAGTGGTAATATTCTCCATGAATACTTCATCGGGCTGCCCAATCTCCCATGGATTTTCTGTCTCGAGAAAAGTGTTTCCAGCAACCGGGTGCACCGAAACCGGGACCGCGGGGGAGCCCACAGCAATGTCGTTTGAATGGGGGAATTTGCTGCTAGCTCCTATTGCTCCCCATCGCCTCGCTCCCCCCGCCCCGCTGTGCTCCCGCAGAGGGATGCGCCCGCCGGAGCAGCACCCAGCACCCGCCGGCATTCACGTAACCCACGAGCTCCGGTAGCAGTGATATGTTTCCGTTTAATTGCTCATAAAAAAAAAAAATGGGAACGCACTGATTGCTGCGAGCCGACCTTCCCCCAGGGCACTGATCCCTGCTCGCACGGCGCTGGCAGCCAGCAAACGGCGGCAGCATCCCGTGCAGGTGCAGGAAACAATGGGGTCGCTCGGCTCTGGGGGCTGCTCCGGGGCACAGGGCTGAGATCCCCCCAGGCAGAGCTCAGCTTCTGCTGCTCTCCTGGCACACGCAGGGGAGCTCTGGCTGCAGACGGGTGCTCTGGAGCAGCCCCCAGCGCTCAGCACCAGCGCCCAGCACAGGGCAGCACCCACCCAGCACCCAGCGTTCTCCCCCTCCTACTCCTGACCAAGTCCTTGCACGGGGACAGGGGGGCTGGGGCCGGCATGGGGGTGTCAGTAGCCACAGGCTGTTACTGAATAAGGAGTTAACTCTGAGATCTGAACACCCAGCAGCCCTGGATCTGCCCGCTGTGCTCGGAGCAGTGACGCGATGGCTCTCAGCGCGGGGCAGAGCCAACGCGTGGCACCGCAGCTGCCCCGGGGCCGTGCGGACGCTGCTCAGCTCTGCGAGATCGACAGCACAGAGCTGTGTGGAAGCTGCTCTGTCCATAGCGGTGTGAAAGCAGAAAAAGCAGGAACTGCCGCACTGAGGAGCAGCAGGAAAAATCCAGCATAAAGGCAGAAGGCTTTGCCTGGCAGGGAAATAAGACAGCTCCAAACGTCAAAGCTGCTGCGATGGCTGCACACGGAAGGGCCCTCCCGAGCCGGGTGAGATCCAGACGTCAAGCTCTGTCTCTCTGTTCCACATGGCAAAAATGCCTCTAAAACACAGCAGTTGGCAGCATCCACTGCACAAATAAATAAGCTCATCATCATTTTTGTTGTTTTTTTTTTTTCATTTTCTAAGTTATAAATCTCCTTGGTGCCCAGCGGTGCCCGCTGGGCCCATCCCTGTGCAGTTACCAGGAGCACCAGGACGGGAACGGGGCTGGGAGGCCCCAGTACGGCCTCTGCGTTTCTGCACCTTGTGATTAAAGAGCGTTTTTTAGCGACTGGGGCAGGGCGGAGCAGGAGCAGCACACAGCAGCGCAGCAGTGACGGGGTGACCGCGCCGTGCAGCTCAGAGGGAAGCGTACAGCCAGCTCCCCCCGGCCTCCCGGAGACGGCCCCGGGCCCGGCGCAGCGCTCCGGATCGCACCGACATTCGCTAATTTAGCAGAGGCTGTCGGAGGCATTTAGCTCCGTGTTGACTGCTGTCGTAGAGGCATGTTAGCAAGTTGTCAGCAGCATCGCCGCCACACTGCATACCAGATCAGGTGTCAATTGCTGCAGAGCCGTTTGTTTGGGGATGGATTTAGAAACTCAGCCGAAGGAGAGGGAGCTGTGTCTGTAATAAGGACGTCATGATGTCAGCGCTCTGCGAGGTTGTTGCAGTTACAGCCCATCATCTCGCAATGCTTGGGAAGCTGCACGCAGCGCTTGCACCCTGACAGTGGCTGCACCATGGTTACCCCCACGTGCACGGCAGCTGCACGCAGCCAGGGAGCGTGGGGGGAGCACGAGGGGAGGGCTCCGGGGCTCAGCTGGGCCCCACGCTGCTGCTGAGCCCCGTGGGAGGGGCAGGGCCCGCAGCCCTGGGGCAGGAGGGGTCACGCTGCGGGGAGCTCCCCATGAGAACAGGGGACGGCAGGGGGACAAGGGGACATCTGGCAGCAGCAGGGACACCTGGGAGGGGACAGGCCAGGTCTCCCAGGGTCATCAGGAGGTGCAGTGATGGCAGACACAGAAACAACACAGGGTGATGCTCCATGCACAGGAGCTCAGCATGGGCAGTGGGGAAGGACCCAGCCTGAAGTGCTGCACAGCGCCGGGACCTGGGGCAGTCAGAGCCCACGGCTCAGGGCAGTAACAGATCCAAGGCCTCAGCACGATGAGTGCATGGCGAGGGGGCTGGCAGCTGTGGGCAGGGAAGGAGGGGGACGCAGGGCTGCCCCGGCCCCGCGGGCGCAGCGTGGCTGCAGCCGCCCGTACAGAGCGGAGCCCAGCGGGACGGAGCGCGGCACTCCCTGCTGCTCACAGGGCACTGTGGCTGCCCAGGGAAACCTGCAGAGAGAAAAGTGACTGTGAAAATGCCGCTGAGAGCGATGGGAATGGGTCCATCCGCAGCCCTGTGCGCCTTCGGGGGAAGCACAGAAGGATGCAGCAGAGCGTGCAGTGCTGTGTTCCATTTCCCCTCCTGAAATGCAGCACTGCAGGGGCACACACAGGGACACTCCACGAACCTGGGAGCTGCTGCCTTGTGTCCCGAGCACCTGGAAGCAGGAACACCTCAATGTGGACACAAAGCCACTGAGGCACCAACGCCCTCGGTGCCAGGAAGAGGAACGCCAGCAGCCCTGCAGCCATGGGAGCAGCCCTATGGAGCAGCCCTGGGGGCCGGGGGTGACTTCGTGAGGTTACAGACCCGCGGTGAGGCACTGCAGGTGCTGCCAAGGAGGGGGCTTTGCTGGCTCCCTGCCGAGGGAGCATCCCCTCCCCAACACGTTGTCACATCCTGGGCCGCTGCAGCCGGTGCCACCACCACCCCTTGCACTTCCCCACCAGCTGCTGCAGCACCGCAGCCTCACCTGCTTTTTCCTTAAACGCTTGTTCTCTGCAGAGTAAGCATTTCTAAAGCATTTTTTTAAAACTTAAAAAAATAAAAAAAAAAGAAGGAAAAAGAAAGAAGCCACATTTATACATTTTTATTCCCTTTTCTCTCAGATTTTCTTTAGCAAATCCTCCCAGCCCCTGGAGATTGCTCTCGCCAGGCTGGGAACACTCTGCACCCCACTGTACCCCATGTATGTGGGGCCCCTTCCCCAGGGAGCCTGGGCACAAGCCCACTGCCCAGCCCCACAGAGCTGCCAGCACCGAGCCCCAGTGGGGTGGGATGGACACAGCACACGGCAGTGCCCCGATGGGGTGGGATGGACACAGCACACGGCAGTGCCCCGATGGGGTGGGATGGACACAGCACACGGCAGTGCCCCGATGGGGTGGGATGGACACAGCACACGGCAGTGCCCCACTGCCCGCATCCTCCCTCTCCCTCCTGAGCTCTGCAATAGAAGTGGTGAGTGTAAAACAAAAAATCATGATCTAATTAGCAGCCTTCAGCAACAGCATTGAATTAG
This sequence comes from Penelope pileata, assembly GCA_013396635.1. Classification (NCBI taxonomy): domain Eukaryota; kingdom Metazoa; phylum Chordata; class Aves; order Galliformes; family Cracidae; genus Penelope; species Penelope pileata. The sequence goes on along the minus strand of WBMW01006255.1, from coordinate 113,944 downwards.
CGAAAAAAGAGCGAAAGTGGGTTTAATTAAAACTGTTGCTGGAAGAGAATTTTGATTAACTGATGTAATGCATTAAAATCACAAATCCCAGAAGCTTAAGTGACAGATAAAATAGCACAAATGGTTTACAAATTAATTTACTTTTTTTGAAAACATGCATGCCGCACATTATTAAAAATTAATTAGTCATAGAGCGAGGATCTCACAGAAAGGTCACAGCAGCACGGGCTGCGGAGATGGTGCACGTGGCTGCTCGGGGCTTGCTGCAGAGCAGTGCCCGGCGGTGCAGGAGCTGCTGCTGGGGGGAGGAAGGGAGCAACGGGCACCGGGCAGCTGCCCAGGGGGTCACAAGAGGTGACGTGAGGATGCGACCAAAATGGTGTTGAGAACAGCAATGTTAAACCAAAATGTTTATCAGCACCGTTCTGTGTATTTTAATCCCCCTGGTCTGACACATTTGGATGATGTTGCCATCCCCTGTTGCCATGGTGACTCATGAGCCTCAGCTGCCGTGCCACCGCTTCCCTCCCGGGCACTCAGGTGGGCTCTGGGCAGTGCCCACCCCACGGCCATGGCCCCAGCCCAGCACCAGGAAAAGTCACCACAGCCCCTGGCAGTGCCCCACGGGGCTATCAGCCCCACAGCACGGCCCTGCCCACAGCCCCCAGCACTCCGGGTGACACCGGAGGAGTAGCTCAGCACAGCCCCATTCCTGGCCACGGAGCCCAGTGCACACCCAGGGGCTCCCATCACCCCAGTGACACGGGCCCCGCACCCAGCAGGATGCACAATGCTGGCTCTGGGTGCTCACTGCTTTCCGTGGTGTTTCAGGTCTCAGGAGCACAGCGCACTGGGAACCTGGCTGGGAACCCCCCAGAGCCCAGGAATAGGAACGCGCTCTTCAAGGAAACAGGATATGGAGCAAACAGCACTGAACGCATCCCTGGCTGCCTGTCCTCACAGAAACATCCGCATGGTCTCTGTGTGTCAGTTCTGTACTCTGCCAAAATGTCCTCAGTAAAGACAAAACCCACTGACTGCAGCCAGAACAGGAGCAGCTCCGCTGGGATGGAGCCAGGCACCGGGTTCGGCCCCAAGGGAGCACAGGGGATGCTCCTGGCACAGACCCCCAGCTCACCCCACACCATGCCCTGAGCCCAGGGCTGCACTGCTCTGCCCCTTCCCGGCCCCCCCTTACCCCCTCACAGCAGGACAGGGCTCACCCAACCCCCCCAGGGCTCACCCCTGCAGAGGGGCACACAGCCACACATGCAGCACCAGCACTGCCCCACACCTCTGGGCACCGAGCTCCTGTGCACGTGGTGGAAATCACCTGGAGTGCAGCCAGACTGTGACCCTGCACACAGCAACATCACACAGCGCTGTGCAGCAGCTCCGAGCGCTGCAGGAGGGCACCGAGTGCTGCAGAAGGGTGCAGGAGGGCAGCACGATGCCCATGCACAGGGTGCAGGCAACCTGCAGAGCCGAGCAGGCTCAGCCCGTGGAAGGAACGTGCGTGGGTTCAGTGGCAGCGTGGCGATTTCAGCTGGCTGCCCTCATCTCATCACAGCTCACAGAGACGTTCCCAGGAAGATGGGCTGTCAGATCTCATCTCATTGCGCGTTCCTGGGGAGCTTCCTGCACACCCCACTGTCGCGGGGCACACAGTGCCAGCATGGCACAGCCACGCAGCAGAGCTGCTGTGGGGTCATTAATGCACCCTGAAGGAGAGCACGGCCCCAGGACCTCACCGGGGTCCCATCCCCACAGATGGGTTTTGCCGGGAGCCACAGCAGCGAGGCCACTCACAGCATCTCCGAGTGACATTGAGCAGCTGCCTCTGCCTGTAGCCATCTGCAGTGAAGCGCTCTGCCTGCAGCACGCCGGGCACTTCTTCCTCCCGAGCGCTGGCATCAGTGCCCAGTGCCAGCAGCAAGGGCAGGGGGAGCAGAGCTGCCTCCCTCTGCACAGACAACATGCAGAGAGCCACAGCCCCACGGGCACAGCACAGCTCTTGCAGTGCAGCTCCCCCGGCTCAGCACCGTTGTTTTGCAAAAAGCACAGAAGGGGAGAAAGCAGCGTGGCTGCTACATGCACGAGAGGCAGAACGTGCTATTTTCTGGCTGCCACAACACCTCCAGACCAGAGCAGGCACCTCCGCAGGTATGCACTGCTGCAGCCTCTGCCCTGCCAAAAACATCCTGCAGGCCTCAGCAGTGGTAAAAAAGGCAAAAAGTGCTCCTGAGGCACAGGAAATGAGCGCGGGGCTGGGGGCAACAGCACAGGGCTCTGGTCACTGCAGTGGACACGGAGCAGCTCAGGGGCCGTGGAGGCACACGAACCCCCTCCTGCTGCTGCCGGGGGTGCAGAGGACCCTGCTCAGCACAGAGCTGCTGGCACAGAGCCCAGCCACATGATGATGAACCATGGGTCCCCAAGGGCTGTGAGCAGCGACTCCAGGTGCCCATTCCCTGAAATTCAGGCTGTGATCTGGCTTTGGTAGCCCTGTGTTCCTGCTTGGAAGAGTTTAACCCTCGGGCTGCAGCGAGGCTTGTTGTTACCCCCACTGACACACGGATGGGAAGCAGCTGCCAGCCCCCAGCCTGACCCCCCCATCCCCACTACACAGATCAGGTGCGCCCAGAACCCACGCTCCCTCGTAGGAGGCACATGGGTGGCTGCAGCCTGCATGGTGGGAGGCTGTCCTGTATGCTGTGAAACCGATTCCATCGGCAGCTTAAAGGCTGAGTGGTTGTAATTAACGGAGGCACAAAGCTCCCCAGGAGCACAGAGCAGCCCTGGCAGGGCCCCAGCAGGGAAAGCTGCGGTGCTCCCAGCAGAGCAGGGATCGGCCGCGAACTGCAGCAGGCAGAGGGCATGCAGGACGCGCAGGAGCCCCACAGGGTTCAGGTCCTGCAGCCCCATCCCATCCCTGCTGGGTCCTCCCTCCCCAGCCCAGCCCTGTGCCGTCTGGGATCAGTGTCCCCACCCCACCCGTAGGGTTTTTGGAGGGGTGCTGCCGGCACAAGAAGCAGCACGTAGCTTAATCTCATTAAAACACAGCTAATTGCTGACACCTATTTTTCACGCACCCGCATGCCCCTTCCAGCTCACTGCTCCCAGCGCTGCCGTGGCTGTGCCCGGCTGGCACACCTGCAGCACTCTGCTCAGCACAGCACCCCTGCAGCCAGCTGCCATGGCAGCCAGGTGTGGGGACAGGCACCCAGGTCACACCGTGCAGGGACACCTCGGGAGTGGCACCGGTTTGCTGCTCTGCGCAGGCAGCGCTGTGCCATTGTGCTGCAGACAGGCGCCTGACCCACTTTCCAAGCCTGGCTCCATCCAGCACTGTTCTGCAAGAGAAGCGTGTGAGAGCGCAGCAGTGAGCAGGCAGATCCTGTCCTCCTGACACCTCACTGCAGCTGTGTGATCCCTGCAGAGCAGCCACAGCAGCAGCACATCCCAGTGCCTCACTCACAGGGAGGGCACCAGGCAGTGACAGAGCAGTGTGTGCCCAGGGCAGGGAGCCAGCCCGGAGGAAGGCTCCCCAGAGGAGGCAGCCCCAGAGCTTCATGGCCTCTAAGCCCCTCACTCCATCACCCACAGACTCACCGGGCAGCATCGCTCAGGGGCAGCGGGGAGCAGAGGGTCCCGAAGCGCTGATGAGCAGCTCCAACCAGGATCATGGCTGTGGGAGCCCAAGCGAAGCTGCTGCTTGCTCTGGTGCTGCAGGCAGTGCACCCTCAGGGAGGGCACACCAAGGGGCCCGTACAGCACCAGCAGCAGCTCCCTGCAAACAGCAGCAGCTCTGTGAGCACCAAGAACACAGCAGCACCCAGGCAGGGCCAGCTGCCCTATGAGGGCTCCAGGTCATTAGCACTGAGCAGCAGCAGGTGTGGGTCGGCCCACGGCTGAGTGCTGGAGGCACGGAGCTGTGCCACTCTGCCCTGCGCCGGGCACATCTCCACGGCACAGCCAGGGGGGTCCTGGGAACAGCCCTGCCCCAGCGCCCAGCACCCAGTCCCTGCCCCAGTGTCCCGGGGCTCCCAGCACCACCCAGGTGGGCACAAGGGCAGTGGGAGCAGCCCAGCTCCTGCTGCCAGCACCACCTGGCTCTGCTTTGGCAATCAGCCCACACTGGCACGAGGGGGCACAGCGGGTGGAAGGGGCTGTGATGGAACACCATGCATAGCACGGAGCTGTCCTGGCGGTGCCAGGGCCATCATGCCCCCGTTACCCTGCACTGCAGCCATCTCAGCTCGGGGGCTGAGCCACACTGTGTATAGAGGTGGGGTGGCTCTGCTGGATGCTCGAGAAATTGCAGCCACACAGAGGCCCTTACACGGTATTGCTGCCCATGGGAGCTGATCCCCTGGTGCAGATCTGCACCAGCACCCAGACGGGGTGACACAGGCTGGGCAAAGCAGAGATGCCTGGATGGGGTGATGTGTGCTGGGCAAAGCAGAGGTGCCCGGGCAGGGACAGGCACAATGCACAGCCGCCCTGCGCCCAGCTCAGCTCAGCCATGTGCCAGAGGAGATGGACGTGCAGAGCAGGGTGACAGCGCAGCCGAGCGGCTGTCCCTTGGCTCCACAGCTGCTATCCATGAGCAAACAGTGGTGTGGGCTGGCAGCACACCCTTCCCCTTCTGCATAATCCAGCAGGCGCTGACTCTTCACAGAACCCACTCCCTCTCCCTTTGTTTCTGTCGCTTTGGCCGCAGCCTCTCACCCAGACGCTGTCACTGCCCAGTTCGTGCAGCACCGCGTGCTGTGCCCAGGCAGTGACACCCAGCGCAGCTCCAGCACTGCTCTGCAGAACCCGGAGCAGGGCATCCTGCATGGATCCTGCTGCACCGGGGCATGTGGGTGGCTACTGCAGCCCCCACGTCCCTGGCACTCCCAGGGAATCTCCTCGCTTTCCTGACTCAGTGGGAAGGGGTTTGCTTCTCCCCATGCAGAGGATGGAGCCAGCGTGGGCAAAGTGGAGGCAAACAGGAGGAAATCCCCTGCTCTGCTCCCAAGGTGCCTGCAGGGAGCTGTGGCTCTGCGGCCAGCGCTGCTCATGAATAAACACAGCCACCAATGCAGTGTTTGGTGTTGGCCTGTGGGGACACATCTTTGCAATTTCTTGCTGGAAACCCCCTAAATGCAGCACTTCCCGACCCCCTGAGGAGACGCTTCCACAAACAGAAACCGCGGTGCTGCTGCATGTGGATGGGACACCCCAAGCGCTGCTCTGTGTGCACGGAACCCCTGAGCACCGCTCTGTGTGCACAGAACCTTCTGCGTTTTTCAGGAACCCCCTCTCCCTCCCTGTTTGGGGGTGAGTTGTGGTGCAGCAACAAGTACCAGCACTGCTGAGCCCGATGGAGCCGCTCCATCTGCTGCACCCCGGGAGCAGCCCAGGGCCGCAGGAGGGTGGGAGAGGTGGGGACACTGTCTCTGCCACAGCCATGGGGGAAGGACACACGTGGCATCACGGCCTGCCCGGATCCGTGGTGCGTGACCCCCCGAGCCCCTCACGCAGGGAGCTCAGCTCTGGTGCACGAAGCAGGCAGCTCAAATTGGAAAATAACCAACCTGTCAGCCTCATTCCTGAGCGTTTTTTGGAAAACCCCGCAAGCAGGTGCAGGTGCCACATCAATATGTCAGCGCTCTGATGACGAGCTCATCATGTTTTCTGCTTGCATTCCACTGTCTCCATGCATTAGCAAACAGGCTGCTCCCGGGCGCTGCTCCCCGGAGCCAGGGGTTGCAGATCCAACAACAGAACCGTCCTCGTAACTCATTAGCTGGTGATTCAGCATGGAAATACCTCATTAGCACTTAGGCATGTGCAGTATGTGACTTATGAAAGCCTCTGAATTATGACTAATTAAGCGCAAGGCTGAGAAATATCCCGGCTCAGAACCATGGTCGCTGGTGCGGGCAGTCTGACCGCAGCGGGCACGGAGCTGCCGGGCACTGCGGGGGGAGCACGGCGCTTTGTCACCAAAAACACCCAGCAAGCTGCAGAGCGCCCAGAAATCCTCTTCCATCCCAAAGCGCTGGGATCCTGAGCAACACCATCCCCTCATTAAGGGGATTTTTTAAATCTGCAGCATGCTAATTAATTTCTGTATTAATTGCAACAACTTTGACAGCTGGCGGATCCCAGGCCTCGCTGCAGCGATCCCGTTTGCCTTGCGGCAGCCAGCACCACACAGCCACGCACCATTGGCCTCGGTCAATTGGACTGCGGCCTCGGCCGCACCCAAACTTCTGATTTTCAACACAAAAATTCGCAGTGTTCCCAGAGCAGCACCGAGGAGCTTTCCCAGGTGCTGCTGTGCTTCGTGCAGCTGTGATGCAGCTCGCGGTGCTGCCCCATCCCGAGCAGCTCGGGGGCATCGGGCAGGGGATGCTGAGCCCCTGGGGCACGGGGGCTCAGTGGGGAGGGTTTGGGGGGCTTGGGGCTGAGCGAGGGCCAGGACCCCACACCTCCGGCACTGGTCACAGCCTCATCTCACACAGCCCACAGGAAGGGGGGACGGAGCCACTGCAGATCGAGCCCCTCGTGCAGAGAAGGGCTCTAAAAATAAGCTCACAATGCACTCCCGCATCCTGGCAGGGCTTTAAATAGCTGCTTGGAGTTCAAGGTTTAAAAACTGTTGAGCTCAAATCATTTATGACAACTCGGGAGACAAAAATAAATGAGGATGTGCGGGGAGAGGAGGAGCCATCCCCAAGGAGCTGCAGTGCAGCGCGTGCCATGGGCACCGCTACCCAGTGCCACCGGGGGGCACAGGGGGCTGCACCACCGCAAGCTGTGCTCTGCCAGGGCACAGTGCCCACTGCCTGCACTGCCCCATGCCCACTGCCTGCGCTGCTCCATGCCCACTGCCCGCTCTGCCCCATGCCCACTGCCCACTCTGCCCCATGCCCACTGCCTGCACTGCCCCATGTGCCCGCACCACCCCATGCTGCACTGCTCTGCCCAGGGGTCGCAGTGCTGGGGCTGTGCCCTGTCCTGCAGCCGGGCCTGGCACAGCACTCGGGGGCACAGCAGCGTCACCGCACACCACACAGGACAGAAAGGCCACAACCTGAGCTCAGTGTGTTCCCCCTGCAGGGCAGGGGCAGCATGAAGGCTCCTGATGGTGAGCTGAGGCACAGTGACAGCAGAGGGACAGCCCTGACACAGGGAGTCACCAGAGGGACAGGCAGTGAGCACACGCTGGGTTCTCCTAACTGTGCCCTGCTGCAGGGAGCTCCTTACCCCACGGAGCGCTCGCCCCACGCTGAGGCTGTTTGCAATAAGAGAAGTGCAGGGAGAGCCTCTCGGCTCCTTCTGCAATGGAAGGGATCTGCAGAACCGCTCGTATGTTTCCCATCCGTGTTATAAATAGGATGAGCTGTCTTGTGAAGAGACAAAACGAACAGCCCGCCGCATCCCCACTGAAAATGCATCCTCCTCTGAGTGCGGGGAGCAGCGCTGACCCAGCGCGGTGTGGAGGGCAGCAGCTGTGTGCCAGCAACAGAGGGAAGAGGGGAGCAGAGGGAGCGGCCGCGGTGCTGCTGTGCGGTGCCAGGGGAATGCCCAAGCCGAGGCCTCAGGGTGGCTGCAAAACGCTACTGGTGGGCCCAGCCCCTCATGAGCACCTGGAGCCAGCGCTGGGGGCTCTGGGGGCCGGGTGCTTATCCCGGGTGGAAAGCTTTCCCTGCACTGCACAGCAGTGCCCAGGCTGCCTGCTCTGCTCTCTGCGGGGGCACCCATGGGCAGCGCTGCCCCGCACCATGCAGCCTCCAACCCCCCCGCAGTGCTGGGCTGGAAGCAGCCGCTGCCCAGGGGCCTTCCAGAAATGCGCTGCTCTCCTGCACTGAACTTTGATCTTTTATTCGATTTTCATTCTTCTGGAAAACTCCGAGAGGAGAGGGATGTGCCGCTGCTCCTGGTGCAGGAGGGCAGTGCCACGGCCAAGGGAACGGGGGGGTCCAAGAGCTCCGGGCCCACTGCTCCACATCCACTGAGCTCTGGGCTGAGCCTCCTGGCTGCAGAGCCCCTTCGCACCCCGCAGTGAGCAAAAGGTCCCTGCAGAGGTCACTGTCACCTGAGGGAGTACTGGGGACAGTGCCCTGCCCAGGGCCGTGGCACCCCCCGGGGCTGGTGCTGACCGTGCTGGGAAGCCCCGTGCCCCCCATGCACACGCGGGGTCAGCGTTGCCCCGCAGATGGGGCAGCGGTGGCTGCAGCCCCCCGGGTTCCCCCAGCAGCACCGTGCTCCTGGGGAGCAGCTGCTCCCACAGCACAGCGCAGACAGGGCTTACTGCTGCCATGAGCAGGGCCAGGAGCGGGGCTCTGCCTCCAGCCCCCACCCCGGGGCCTCCCCAGGACAGCCTCGTGCAGAAGCTGTACCAAAAGTGATTTTGGATACGGCTTCTTCAATTACTGAACTCAACTATCAAAGGGATGTATCCCACAACAGCAGAACGATGTGGATGTGAAAATGAAACTTAATAATGAATAATTCGCTCTCTAGGGGAAAGAAAAATGCCGAATGGAAGCACATTGCACTCGCAGCCGTGCCGTTACAGATTTTGTAGTTCCCACCAATCTCTCCTGAAACCAGCACTCCTGCAGTGCCCCGAGCCCGGCGGTGGCACCCCGCTGTCCCCTCTGTCCCCGCTGTCCCCGCAGCAGTTTGCCCTCCTGAGCCCGGGGGCACAGCTGGGGGTAAAGGGGCACAGCCGGGCCCCGCCGGCCCGGAGAGGTATTTGCAATTTCCTCCCCATCCCGGGGGGATTTTCTCTCCCCTCTCCAGAGGGGTGCGGGGGAAAGGCTGCGCTTCTTCATCTCTCCGAGAGCCGCTTTAATAACAGAGGTATGTGGGGAAGGAGATCGGTAAACACGAGCACAGCAGCAGCGGGGAGCGGCCGGGGCGGAGCGCAGCGCAGAGCCCCTCCCCAGCCCCGACCCCGGCCCGGGGCAGCGCTCCGGGCTGAGCCCGGCCAGGCACTGGGGCCTGAGCCCCCGCTGTCAGCGAGCAGCTCCTGCGGGAAAACTAGTTTTGGGAGAGCGCCTTGTTTGCTCTGGACTGAATGTTCACATCCCTTGAAGCTACTCAACTAAATGATCTCCAAAACCAACACGGGACGGCGGCTGCTCGGTCCCTTTGTCCCTGTGCAGCGGCCGCGCTGGCACATGGCAGCCCCGGCTCCCAGCGCCTGTCTGAGCCCGCAGCGTTCCCACCGCTCCTGGCAGTGCATGCAGCCAGATGTGGAGCCTGGGACACAGCTCGGCTGGGTTTGGGAGGGGCTGCTGTGGTGAGATATTTGTCCAGTATCGCAGAGCCTTCCCCCAGAGGCAGCGTGAGCAGGGGTACCCCCAGCAGCTGGTGCTCACCGGCACACGGATGGGATTTGCTGCTCCCGTTGAACCTGGCCCAGCCCCGCTGCTCACCAGTCCCATCCACCGCTGACCCGTGCCAAGCTCCCTGCCCCCCCAGGAGCCCCGACCCCCCCATGCCAGCCCGCAGGACACCAGCACTGCAGGAGCACACACTGCGGAGCTGTCGGGGTGCACGGTGAGGGTGCTGCCCTGCACCCCCGCAGCCGTGGCAGGCAGCACCACAGCAGCCTCATTGCCATGCAGGGAAACAGCTGTCTGCTCTCCCTCTGTCCTCGCAGATGTTTCAGATGGGGCTGTTTGTGCCTTCCAGCAGGACTCAGGCTGAGCATGGCACTGGTACAGCAGCACCAGCCGAGGTCCCCACAGGGCCATGAGGTCCCACCAGGCACTGCCACACGGCACCGGGCCCTGGTGGGCATCTGTCAGCTCCAAGCTGACCCCGTGCCTGAAAGGCAGAGGGAGGTTATAAAGCCAGGACAGCTCCTGAGTCAGCTGTATGTGCTGTGCTTACTGAGCCGGGAGCTGCGAGGGACAGCGGGAGCCTGGGGTTTGCTGCAGATGGAACCGGGCTGAACGCAGCACCCAGCGCTTCGGCAGATGGCATTCCTGAGTGGGAGGTGGGGAAGGGTGGAACATGGCACAGCATGGCATGGCAGAGTGTGGCACAGCGTGGCACAGCATGGCACAGCACAGTGTGGCACAACATGGCACAGCACAGCTGCCCTGAGCTAGCTGTCCTGGAGATGCACAGCACTGGGGGCAGCTGTGCTGCGGGAGCTCCTGGCAGCTCACAGTGCTCCGTGTGCTCCAGCAGAGGAACCAGGCAAAAGTCTGCAATTGTGGATAACAGCCTGTTTGCGCCCAAAGTGTCACCTCTGCTTCCCCTGTGTTCATGCACCGGGATCACAGAGCCCTGGGGACAGCAGTGGGGTGGGGGGAGGACGGTCACCCACAGGGGGACATGAGACACTGGTGTCACAGCTGCCACATTGGCTCCACCCCAATCCGTGAGATTGCCTCCTCTCTGCTCTAGAACGTGGCTTGCATTGGAACTGTGCAAACAACGAGATGTGCTCCACCAGGGAGGGCAATGCTGCTGCCACCCGCACGGTGCTGCCCACTGTTAGCTGGCTGCTCACAAGCACCCTCACGCAGGAGCTCCTTCTGCAGGGACGGGTCAGCTGCTGCAGGCGTGGTGCCAATGGACCGATGCAGTTGTCCCACTCCCCAGAGCCCTGGGTCTGGCTCAGAGCGGCTGCAGAGTGCTTCCAGTAGCGTGAGCAGAGGCCGTGGTGCTTCATGGTGAGGGCAGAAGCGCTCCATGGCGCACACAGAGCTGGCCCTGCAGCATGGGATGGTTCCTGCAGCTCTCCCGCTCCTGTGCCCACCATCCCGGCAGCTCAGCGCTGAGCTGTGCCCGCCCCGCAGAGCGGGGAGAGGGATCCTCGGCTCCAGCCTCTGCTCTGCAGGGGTGCTCGGGGCCACCCGCTGCCCCCCCAGTGCCCACCTTCCCAGCCCCGGGGCACGCCGGGGTCTGCCTGCATGGGGGGGGTCACCCAGGAGCTGCTCCCTGGGGGGAGCAAGCACAGGGACACGGGGCACAGGGGGAGCTGCCCCAGGGCTCAGCACAGGGCTGGCACCACGGAGCAGGTCTCAGTGCAAACAGCAGCAGTGGCATGGGCACAGGTGACCCTTCACAGGCAGCACCATGGCACCCCGTGCCCTTGCAGGTGGGGACACCCCCAGCCCCAGCTTGGGGCCGGCAGTGCTGGGGCACACAGACACAGCTGCCAGCGCCTTTCTGCAGCGTCAGACGAATCCGCCCGGCTCCAGCCCCACCATTTGCACAGCCTAATCCCACGGGCTGGGGCCGGGGGGGCAGCGGGGCGTCCAATCCCACCCGCAGGGAGGGGACTGCAGGTTATGAAATTTGTGATTGGGGAGTGGCTGTGGCTGCGGCAGAGCAGCGCGGGGCAGCTGGAGGCTGGGGCTGCCCCGCCAGCAGCGCCCGAGCGACCGCACCGAGGGCCATGGAGAGGAACCGGTGATGTCTCACCCTTTCTTTCCCTTGCCAGCAGCTGCACCTCTTTTCTCCACTCCAAAGTTTTAGGGGAAGGCGATCCCGAGGCCGCTCTCGCGTCCTTATCACTTTTCCAGCCCAGCTTCTACACTGCGACTGTTGGACGGAGAACTGATAAGGGTGCGCGGGCGGCACAGCGACGGCGCGGGGCTGCGGCTGGGTGCAGCGTGGGCACGCACTGCTCCGCAGGTGTGGGCTGCGGGCGGGAGCTCAACATTTGGGTCTGCTGAGAGCTGGCAGCTCGCACTGCTCCGGGCTCTGCGTCTTCCAGCAGCTCCAACAGGTGTCCTGCAGAAGGCGTTGCTTTGGAGAGGTCTGGAGACCCAGTGTGGCAGGGGGGTCAGGCAGTGCCGAGCCTGCAGGCTGCGCTGCGCTGTGCTGGGGGCAGTTAGCTTGCTGTCGGGATCCTTTGGAATCGGTGTAACGAGCAGTTACCAAAGTAAGAAGTATGCGTTGTGTAAGTGTGAAACGCCTGTGTGTGGTGTTTGGAATTGTTTGCATTAAAAGTAATTCATCTCCAACGTTCACATGGTTCTCGAGGCGAGTAGCAGCAGCACGGCTCTGCCTGCAGCTGGGGATGGAAGCGGCGGCAGCAGGGAGGCAGAGCCCTGCCTGGGGACAGAGCACGACGCAGGCGTTAGGTAAGCGGGGCTGCTGGCTCCGGGCTGTGCCCATGTGCTGCACCGGGCGCTGCGGCTCCTGCTCAGCCCCGCAGTGGGACCCATTCCTGCTCATGGGGCACAGCCAGTGGCACCGCAGCCTGGTTCTGTGCCATGGGTGCCCACTTCGTGCCACCAGTCCTGTGCCACCACTGTGTGTTGGGTGGCAGTGGCATGCTCAGCAGCCCAGCTCACAGCCACTGCTCCATGGCACCGGAGATCTCACTGCAAATCTCCAGCCCCTCTCAGCTTTCTGGAGCTGTTCCCACCTCCTCCCATCCCTCAGACCTGTGACTGCCCATGCACTTTGTATGCCCAGGGCAGCGCTGCAGGGACAGAGCTGGGACCAGAGGCATTCCCTTTGCAGGGGAGAGGAACTGCAGAGAAACTCACCCACAGTGCCTGGAGCTGCTACCGGGGCTGCTCTGCTCCAGCACAGACAGTGCTGCGGGGCAGCTGATCCCCCCGCTGTGCTGGGGCTGTTCTGGGGCACACAGCTGCCCCCTGGGTTGTGTCCTGTGCCCACCCCAGAGACGGGCATTGCTGCAGCACTATGCATCCTGCTGTGAGCTCTGGTGGCCTCTGGGAGCAGAGACGGAAATGCCAATATTTGCTGCATCGCCTCCAGGTTCCCCCAGCCTCAGGCAGGGCTCAGGGTGCTGAGATGGGCAGCAGGAGCGGACCCCGGTGCTGCAGGGTTGGCAGAACAGAGCTGGGAGCGCAGAGGGCAGGTGTCCCAGCAGGGAGGCAGCGCTGGTGACAAAGCACAGGGGATCCCAGGGCAGAGCACAGCCCCTCTGCTGAACACCTCTCCAGCTTGGCACTTGGGGCTTCTGCGCCCCTTGGTGCTGCAGCTTGAACATCTGCTGGGTGCAGCACCCAGGTGGGTGTCCCCACAGCCCACAGGTCCCCAGGCACCCCCCTAGCTGTGCCAGCTGTGCCCTGCCCTGTGACACCGTGCATCCCCAGGCCCCTGGGCAGTGCTGCGGGCAGGGGGTGCAGATGAGCTCTGAGAGCCAAGCAGGGCAGAGGGGTCTCTGAGCGCTCACCAAGGGGACAGACCCAGGTGCTGCTGTGCCCCTCGATACGGCCACAGCGTGGGGAGAACAGAGCTCCCAGAGGGGGGGAGCACTGCTGCGAGGGGGGTTCAGCCCCGGGACAGGACCTCACCTGATCCCTGCCTCATCGGGCCAACAGCGCATTGCCCGCATGCATTTAAACTTTGCTCATCACAAAGTGTGATTAGCCATGAAAAGCGGGCTTAGCACAGGCTGCAAAAACACTGAGGCAGCCGAATTCCCTGTGCGCCCACTCCAGAGCTGGCAGCCGGGCAGGGGGCGGCTCCATGGGGCAAAGGCATAGCTCCAGCACGGCACCAGCACCGCTCCAGCACAGCAGCACAGCACCAGCACCAGCACGGGCCCAGCCCTCCCCCAGCACGTAGCCCTTATATTAAATCCATAAATAGGAAATTCCACTTCTTCAGAAAAAAACAGAATCCGGATATTTCATAAGTGTCCCCGAGGGACATGAAAGCCACATCAGGAAATTTCACTCAGCAAAGATATTAAAACTACCGCAGCCCTTCAGACGGCCATGGAAAGGCATCTGCAGCCACGTGCCCCGCACGAGGGCTGCCTGGGGACAGGCACTGGGCAGGACAGGGGCTGTGTGGGGACAGGCACCCTGCACAGCACCGCAGTTTCCCACTGGCCTGGCCATGAGGGATGAGGGGGACAGGCAGCGTGCAGAGAGGGGAGCGGGGCAGAAGCAGGTGCAGAGCAGGGCAAGGAGGCAGCTCTGACCCCAGCACCCCCAGTGCCACTGTCACCTGCAGGCACACAGCTCCCAGCCCTCGGCATCCCCCCCTGCCATGCCCTGGCCCTGCCCTGGCCGAGCTGGTGCTCCATGCTGCCCTGCCTGCACACTGCCATCAGGGGGAAGAGAGCAGACGCGCCGTGTGCTGCTGCGGCACAGGGTGAGCAGAGGGGAGGCCAGGAGTCAGCGCGAGCCCCTCCTGCCCAGCCCAGCGCCTGCCCACACCGCCCCGGCGTCAGGGCCGCCCTGGTGCTGAGACAGGCAAACACCCTGCCCTGCACGGCTGGAGCACAGCCAGCATCGGGAGCACGCTGATGCCCTCGTCTTCCTGCTCTGCTTACACATCACAAACTTTTCAGAGCCAAGGCAGCCTGCATAATGTGCCCTCTCGCCAGAGGCGTTGCAGCATATTCCCAGCGCTGCGGGGGGGCAGGGATGGGTCACCGGACTCCCATCCCCTGCACAGCGGCCGTGGGAGCGGGGCCGGAGCGGCTCTGAGCCTGCGGGGATGGAACACAGCAAAGGATGCCCCGAGAGCTGGGCACAGAGGAACCCCATGAGGTTCAACGAGGGCACATGCAGGGTCCTACAGCTGGGGGGGAACAACTGCACACATGGGTGCAGGCTGGGGCTGAGCTGCCCTGCGGAGAAGGGCCCGGGGGTGCTGGCGGCGGTGGTCGGCCAGCGCAGGAGCAGCCGCTGACCAAGGGTTGACCACGGGGTGAGCGTGGGCCAACAGCGCGCCCTGGTGGCCAAGGAGCCCAATGGCCCCGGGGCTGCCCTGCCCGGAGCGGGGCTGCGAGGCCGGGCCGGGGCTCCTCCCTCCGCCCGGCCCTGGGGGGCCCCATCCCTAGCACCGGGCCGTGCCGTGCTGCCTCGGGGGCCGGTGGCAGGGCTGGCAAGTCACGGGGCTCTGCAAAGCACTCTGTGCCCCCTCCTCGTGCCCTGTGCACGGGGCTGTGAGCCCGGCCCTGCCCGCAGCCCGGCAGTGCCCTGTGCCACGCGGCCCAGAGCCCCGGCCCCGCTCCCTGCAGCGCCAGGGGACGTGGCAGCCCCCCCCAGCAGAGCCGCCCCCGCGGCAGCGCTCGGAGGTAATTGCAGGTTATTACAGCCCCGCTGTTGTTAAATACAGATCACTTCTCTTCCGACAATGTGTAATGCAAACTCCAATCATCTCCCTCCTCCGCCCCGGCACCTCTCCTCACCTGCCGCAGCCCCGGAGGATGATGTGTGCTGGGGGCAGCGTGGCAGGGACACATCGCAGCACCATGCAGCCGTGCCCCACGCTCACAGCACTGCTGTCTGCAGCAGCAGCTTCGGGGCAGTTCTCGGGCAAGGAGAGAGCAAGGGAAGGGTCTCACACCGTGCATTTCCAGCACAAGGTTCATGCTGCAGACCTTAATGCTCTCCCTGCTGCATCACCCCAGCCAAGTGCAGCAGCTGTTGTACGGCACTCCTGCACAGCTCCTGCTGCTTTCCTCTGAAGTTCGCTCCAAAGCCCAGCACCGTGTGCTCCTGCCATGCCACCTCAGCCCCTCTCATCCTTAGCTGCCGTGTGACAGCAGCCGTAAGATGCTCGGTTACAAGTGCCTCAGCAATGCTTTCCCTTGCATGATTTTAAGAAAAAAGAAAAAAAAAACAGCACTGCAAGTGACCAAATACTGCACTTCACCTCTGCGGCTCTGCCCCAATCCAGCACCACACAGATAAAGGGAATGTCACTGCACACAGCAATGGGGCAGAACAGCCGGGGGGACCCCCAGCACCTCCCTCGTGCAGGGACCCCAGCACCCTGCAGGGACAGGGCTGCTCCCTGGAGGCTGGGAGGTGTGGGCCTGGCTCAGTGTCACACCCCTGGGACACGGGCATGCCGTCGCCCGCAGTCCTGCAGCACCGCACTGCTAACAGCGCATCAGCCCCATCCTGCTGGCTGCTGCCAGGTTCCCTTGTTCATACAATGACCGAAATGAATGTGTCATGGGGCAGAATTTGTATGAGGTCAAAATGAAATTAAAACACACTGAAACCAACATGATTTGTAATTGCGAATCTGCTGTGCTGTGTGTTGGTGTTGCATGCACCAGGCAGGAGCACCAGCACGGGCAGCTGGCATCTCCCTAACCCACCTGCAGCATCACAGATGCATGGAAGGGGCACAGGACAGAGGAGCCAGGCCGGGGAAGATGAGGATGCTCATGGCCTCAGCCACCCTTAGGGCAGAGTGTGGGAGCACAGCAACAGAGGGGTCGGACAGTGGTGCCAGGAGGACAAACAGCGAAGGGGATGGGAGGGGGATGCCCTGTGCTCTGCTGGGGCTCTGCACTGCAGCACTCCTGGCACAAGGCAAGCAAGGTGCCCAACCCCGCTCCTGCACTGATTTCACCATGGACCCCACTCTTCAGAGAACATTTCCCTGCACATTGCCACACATCAGCCCCAGCCCGGAGTCTCCCTGCCAGCCCCAGGGACGGGTGCTGGCACTTGGCTGCTGTTGTTCCACACACATCAGAGGATCCTTGCAGGGTTAGGAGCGAGATGCCATCCACAAGGCACTGCAGTGACTTCGCAGTGAGAGCTCGGGAGAAAACGAGCTTCTAAAATTAAACCGACAAAACGGGAGAGTGGAATATTTTTGCATTGATTTCATTTCCATGAATATTTATAAAACTTAGTTTAATAATATTAAATTTAAAAAAAAGAAAAAAGAAAAAAAAGAATACTGGGTGAGAACTGCCTCCCTGCCTCTCCAGTTCCCATGAAACCCCAGAGCAAACACGCAAGCACGCTGTGACAGCCACACACACCCTGCAGGGATGGCGGCCCCGCACCCCGGGAGCTCCCAGCAGAGGCCGTGGGGTGCAGGAGGTGACGCTGCTCCGGCAGCACGGGGTCACCCTGCCCACCCCCACCCCACACAGTGACCCCATGGGGCAGCTCCGGAGTGGCACAGCTGGGTACCCCCCACCCCAGCCTCACCCACTGCCTCCCAGCAGCCAGGCAGCTCCTCCTGCCTGTTCCAGACACTTGCCTGTGCTAACCCTGACTGGCAAATAATGGCTACAAATGGCATCACCAGTCAGCTCCTGCAGCACTGCCCATCAGCCGCTGGGCCACAGGCTCAGAGCGCTGTGCAGAGCTGCTTCGTGCGGGTGCTCAGCCTGTCTCCACCGCAGCCCCATGGCACCCATGGCTGCAAGGACCTGCCCTGCAGCCCAGGGAACTGGGGCTCTCCTCAGTGCCTGGAGCACAGCACAGGACAGCCCAGCCCCTCTGCAGGGCTCTGTGCTCAGAGGGAGCGGTGCAGCCCCTCACGTGCTCCCCTCCGCCCACGGCCAGGGCTTTGCAGCCTGGCACCAGCTGTGTTTCTGTGCCTTTTCATCCAAAGGGCTTCTCTACAGCTCTTCTGGAGCACAGCAGAGGTTTAAACAACAGTGGAGGTGCTAGAATTTATAGATTACAAAGCAAAAAGGGATGAAAACGTGCAAGGAGATACACGTTGCCAAGGCAACAACCAACAGCAGGAGTGACAGAGACTGGGGGGGAGAAATGAGAAAGGAGAGGGAAACGAGGGCCCTTTGCCTCATGGCATTTTCACAGTGACGTGCCCAGGACAGCCGGGCACTGCAGCACCATCAGCACTGCTCCGTGGGGCACAGCTCTGCCAGGACCCGATGCCCAGCACCCCCAGTGCCATGCAGGGCACAGCAGTGCCTGGTCCTGGTGCTCCCGAGGGCAGAGGCTGAGGCTCCAGGCACAGGGAAGCGCAGCTATCAGGAGAGCCAGACTCTGGCATTAATTGTGCCAAACGATAATTAGACAGCGAGCAGCATTCACTGCGCAGTGACACACAGCAGCATTTCTGTTCTCAGAGCGCAGCACGGTTTGTTACAGTCAGAGCCCAACGAAGGCACGGTGCTGTGGGGCAGCGATGGAGGGGGCCCTGCTCTCACCCCTCCCCAGGGGCTGCTCGCTCCCAGGTCGGTGTTTGCCCCCAGAGCCCCACGCCGTGCTGGAGGAGCTCTCCCTGCCAGGCCCTGACAGCTCCTAACTGCTCCCACACTATTTTTACCCCGGGGTTGCTATAGAAACACCAGACCCACTAGCAGTGATGCAGCCACTTTCGGAAGCGCTGCATCACCGGCTGCCTCCTGCCTGCGACAGCTCACGGGGCGGGGGCCGCTATTTTGGGAGCCCCGTGCTCCAGCAGAGCCCCCCCACCGGGGGCTGCCCTGCAGGGCAGGGAGGCTCAGAGAGCAGACACAGGGAGTTGGAAGGGGCACTTCAGAGCCTCAGGAGCCCACCTCCTGTCCCCCATCCCCCCCCAGGGCTGTGCCCGCAGCTCTCACACTGAGCAGGACCCACCCAGGGGTGGCAATGGCCACCTCTGTCCTCCTCTCCCCATTCAGCTGCCCAGTGTGAGCTGTCCCCGTGTTTCCATACACCCACAAACCCCAGCCTGGTGCTGGGCGTGCAGGGGGGAAGGCTCAGGCCCCTCCCTGCCCTGCAGCAGGGCTGCCACCAGCAGAGGCCCCGGCTGATGTCAGTGGGTTCCTCACACCATGGGGAGCTGGCGCTCAGTTCTTCCAGGAGAAGTCAGAGTCAATCTGCAAACCTGCACCGTGCCTCATACCTGCTGAGGTCTGAGGGGAAGCAGTGGGGTGCACAGAGCATCGGTCCCCCCCGCCCTAACACCCCCACAACGAGCACTGCCAGCACCAAGCACGGGGACACAGACATTGCAGGGACCGCAGCAGCCCTGACCCCCAGCAGAAGGGTCACACCCCACCATGTGCCATGACCAGAGAACAGACCTGCAGGGCTCCAGTGACGCACCAGAGCCCGGGACATGCCCAGCACAGACCCAAAGCACAGAGCAAAGCTTGGGGGCAGCGCTGACGGTCTGCAAAACGCCAGAGCCAAAATCATCCCCCAGCACCTGCGTCCATCCCTCCGGGCTGAGGGTTTATAAAAAGCTGCTGTGCGTGGATGAGCAGCAGAAATAGTTGTGCGCAGCGTCTCCGAGCCATGTAAGAGATGATCACCAGCTGTTCTGCAAAGGCACCCGAAATAGAGCCAGCGCAGCACAGCCCTGGGGAGACAGCGTGCGTTGGGCTGAGCCTGCAGCAGGGGCAGAGCGGCCCCTGTGTCCCCACATCCCCGCACCGACTGCATGGGGCCAGCAGCACCCGAGCAGCCTCTGCCCCTGCCAGGCTCTGCCAAGCTGTGCTTGCTGCTGCTCCCAGAGCACCGGCAGCTGTGGTTACCTCTTGTCCCCCTGTCCCCTGCACACGCTACTCTGGCCTCCTGGGCCCGTCCCCAGGTTTGTACACTCCCAGGGCCACAGCTGCACCAGGCACACACCATGCAGGCGTCCCTCTGCAGTCCCAGCAGCAGTGAGGCAGCTCCCTCCTCCTCTGGGCTGGGCCAGGCTCTAATTTTAACTCCCTAAACCTGTAATAAACAAACCAGAGCTGCCTGCCTGTCTGCGCGAGGTCACTGCAGTGCCCGACATCCCCACTGCCCTCCCCTGCACCTCCTACCCCTTCACATCCACTGAAAAGGAAGGGAGGAGCAGGAGTACTCAGCCAAGATTCCCCATGTAACCCCAGCAGTGGGCTGCATGCCCTGTGCCTGGACAGCTGGCTCCAGGCTCCACACACTGCAGCACAGCTGGCTCCGGGTGCTGCACACCATGCACCGTAGCACAGCTGGCTCCGCACACCACATACTGTTCCAAAGAGCAGAACCGTGCCCCATCCCAGGCAGCACTGCAGCCCCAGAGCAGTGCAGGCATTACTCAGCAAACTGCTGTGAATAACAGCACTGAAAAACCGCAACCTGTGTGTGTGTGTGTGTGTGTGTAGGAAAGGTGTGGCACATCTCCATTAATCACTCAGTATGAATTATTCAACAAAGCAGGAAGCAGAAGGCAAACTCAGAAACGTGCGTGGAAATGGAGCAGGGCTATGATGGACACTCCATCCCCACCCATGGGCGTTGTGACCCCAGCAGGGCAGCCCAGGCTGACAGCAGCACTGGGACCAGCGGGGTTGCCCATGCCCACAGTGCCCCGCAGGCAGCCCCAGCCCTGGCAGCACTGCCAGCAGCGCCTGCTCAGGCTGACAACCAACGGGTGCAGCCAGCATCACCACCCAAGGCCAGCTCTGGGCGATCCATCACATCACCCTGCTGCTGCACTCCTGCCATTTTGACATCCCAGCACATGGTGCCCATCTCACCTGTGGTGCTGCAGCCATGGGCAGCAGGAGGGAGGACAAACCCTGGGGCTGGGGAGTGCCCGGGCTGCCGAGGCAGCATCTGAGATTCTGCATTTGTTGCATATGCAGAGCTTTTCTGCACAACATCTGGTGTGCGTGCATCTGTGGAAACGAGTGGACAAACAATTCCAGCACTGATATGGCCAAGAGCAACTTAGTGAGAAGTCTTTGCGTTACTTGGCTTAATACAGAAGCTGCCATGAAGTTTTCTTAAATGCTCACTAATGCAATAAGTCCCACTTCATTTTCCTGCTGACTCTGATTATTATTGTTATCATCACCTTTTTCCCAAGGGCGGCTGCAAATTTAGATTGTATTTCAGTAACCACAAGAGAATCTTCCCCGGCATTAACTCGGCCTCAGCAGCCTGGAAGCTGTGTGCAGCTCTGTGCCAGCCACACTCTTAGGGCTATTCCCAGCCTCCAGCCCTTGCCTGGCTCTGCTGGGGCTGCTGCTGAGGAGCCACCTCCCCACGAGCCACAGAGTAACTGCAGAAAAGGGGGTTTATACCTGGAGGAGACATCCGAGGACCACAGGCTTCTGCCCTCGGGACAGCAGTGTCCCTGGTCAGGGTGCTTCTCCCCAGTCTCTGCCCTAGGAAGCAGCACACAGCCCTTGGCTTCCCCTGTGCAACACTTTGGCGTCCCCACTGCTGCGCTCAGAACATGGGAACAGTGTCACTGTTGCCAGAGGGACCCCAGGGGCTCTCCAGCCCCACTCAGGCCCAGCTGGAGGCTCAGACCCGTTCACTCATGGCTGTGTCCCTTTGCCCAGGGAGCAGTGCTGGGCTGTGCCCAGGGACACCCAGCACCATAACCCACAGGGGACACTGACAGCGCATGGCCACATAGAGNCCCCCGCCCTCCTCCCCGCGCAGCCCCGGTGCGGCCCGGACCGCCGGCGGCTGACGCAGCCCCGGTGCGCGCTGTGCTCCCGGCACCGGGCACGGCGTGGAGTGCCCGCGGCACCGGGCAGGGGAGCAGACCCCGGCCCCCGCCCCGAGTCCCCGGAAGGGACACGGCACCGGTGACAGCGGAGATGGAGGTGAGAACAACTTCGGGGCGAGGGCGGGGGTCCCCGGCAGCGGGGGGCGGTGCTGCAGGGGGGGTGGGGGCACAC
>WBMW01006255.1:62685-75471 GCA_013396635.1 Penelope pileata | reverse complement strand
GGAGCTGCACGGAATTCCTGGCACGGGGATGGGGGTCTGGTCACCACCCCCCTACAGCGCCAGCGCGGGGAGCCCCCCGGAGCTGCCTGGGACACTCAGCTGCGTGCCAGAGCCGTGGCCATCGCCGCTGCGCAGCCTCAGAGCAGTGACCCCGCTGGAGCCCCCCCGGAGACGCACAGCAGCCATGGGCAGCAGGACAGCTCCCTCCTGCTGCATGGAGCCCGCAGCCCCCTCCCAGCCCCCCAGGGCTGGATCGGCAGCCACAGGGTCCCCAGGGCTCCCCACGTGTGGCTCCCAGGTATGCACAGCCATGGGGTGCCACTGGGATGGCAGCACGGCTGCAGCTGTGGGGGGTGAGTTGGGGGGGGCTGATCCTGTGGGGTGGTGGAGGGGGTGCACCAATGGCACATGAGTGGGGTGGCTGCATAGGGTGACTGCAGGGGTGCAGCTGGGCAGCCCACCCAGGGTGCACGGCCCGGGGCATGGCACTGACAGCTCCTTCCGCACAGCTTGGCAGCACGCCGCACCCGGACCTGCTCATCTCCTCTGGCACCCACGGGACCCCCGCCCTGCCTGGCTGTGCCCCAGCGCGGTGCTGGGGGTGGTGGAGCTGATGTGGTGCCCATGGGCACAGAGCAGCACGGGGACGATGTGGCCCTGCCATGGGGCACTGCGGGGCGCGGGGGGGGTCTGCTCATTAAAGCTGCTGTGCATCACTGTGCCTTGCCTCATTATTGTGGGGGTCCCTTGGCGAGGGGCCTGGGAGCCTGGGGTGGGCTGTGCAGGGGCAAAGCTGCCACCCCACACACACCCTGTCCCCACCTGCCCCACGGCCTGGAGATGTCCCCAGCGCTGGGGTGACAGCGGGACCCTCCTCCCCAGCCCTGCTGAGCACCGTGGGAGCAGCGCCCACCGATCCCCATCTCCTTTCAGCGCCCAGGACCCCCGTGAGGGTTTGGGGTGGGGGCTCTGGGGCTGTCACCATCATGCCATCCCCCGGCAGCGCCGCAGGAGAGCTCACACGCAGCCGTCAGACGGAGGGGACAGGCGCTGGCGTCAGCGCAGCCCCCGGAGCCACTTAGCACCGGGCTCCTAACGGCCCGGGGCTCTCACCCCGCTCCTCGCCACCCCATTTCCTGCCCCCACCCCACTCAGCCCACAGCCCAGTGCCACGGCCACCGCACGGCTCCCATGCACCCCTTTATTTACATCTCCCGAGGGCTGGCGCAGCCGCAGCCCCATGCCAGCCCCATCCCTGCCCATCACCCGGGCACAGGGCAGCCGCCCCCCCCCAGGTAGCGCAGGGCTCCGTGGGCAGCAGCAGCATGGGGTGGGTGCAGATTGGGAAAGGAGTGGGTGGGGGTCAGCGCAGCAGCGCGGTGCTGAGCTGCAGCAGGACGCAGCCCTAGCTGGAGCCCGTCTCGGCCTGGAACCAGGTGAACACGGTGTCCCTGTTCTCCTTCACCCAGTTGATGTTGGTCCGCGTCCTCTCCAGCGCCTGCTCCAGGGCGCGCGTCCCCGAGCCGAAGCCGATGTCCTGGTTCTCTGCCTTGAACTGCTCCAGCTGCAGGGGGACGGGGGGATGGAGCGGAGTGAGGACCCCGCAGCCACCACCCCCGGCAGCGCCCACGACGCAGCACAGGAGGGGCAGCCCAGGGGGGCAGGGGTCCCGGTGCCGGGCTCTCACCTGCTGCAGCTCAAACTCTGTGGAGAAGCGCCGGGTGACAGCCGTGATCAGCCCAGAGAAGGAGAAGGAGCCGCCCCCGTACCTGGGGGAGCAGAGAGGGGCGGCCGTCAGCGTGTGGTCCTGCCCTGCGCCGGGGCTGCCCGGGGTCCCTGCACTGGGGTCCCACCGCAGGGCCCCCACCCCCCCACACAGGCAGCCCACCGCCGCTGCTCACTGTGTGAAAAGCGTCTCCCAGTTGCCACGGATGAAGTCCCAGGCCAGGGGCTGCCCCACCACGTTGCTGGCAATGCTGTTGATGGTGGAGGCAGCATCCTGCCTGCGGATCTTGGTGGAGTCCAGGGCGTACTGCAGGTACCTGCGGGGGAGCCGCTGGGTGAGGGGCTGCGGGGGCAGCTGTGGCCCCCCCTCCCCCGGCCCCGTGCCCACCGCTGCAGGATCCAGGGCTCGGTGCTGCAGGCCAGCGCTGTACGCAGCTTGTCGGCCTCGGAGACGATGGGGGCCTCACGGAACCTCTCCCACACAAAGTCCCAGGCCTCCTCACCGCCCGTGGCCACCGCGCTGCAGTAGATGGAGGAGCGCAGGTTCGGGGCGATGCTGTGGGGAAGAGAGGTGTCAGCAGGGAGCCCTGCCATGCCCAGCCCTGCTGGCAGCCCTGGGGCTCACGGGTTGTTGCTGACGTTCTGCCTCCACTGCTGGAACAGGGAGGTGGCCAGCTGCTGGCACTCGGCGATGCCGTAGGTGCAGGCGGTGCTGATGGCGTTGATCTCGTTGTACCTGGGGGGAGAGCGGCACGCGGTGCTGGGGTGGGCAGCAGGCACCCACCGGCCCTGCATCCCCCGGCACACAGCGGGGCAAGCACCGCGCTGCGTCCAGGACCCTGCGGCACTCACTGGTCCATCAGCGTGCTGGGGATGCTGGTCCAGTTGTTGGTGACGCTCCTGTAGTACTCGAAGAGTGGCGTCACCTGCTGCTGGATGTATTTCTGCAGGGCAGGCGGTGTCAGTGCACAGCCCCAGCGGTGCCCCCGGCCCCAGCCCCCCCAGCGCGCTCTGCTCACCCGCATGACCCCGAACACCTCGCTGCGGTCAAACATCAGCTGGAAGTACTGCAGGTTGTTGAGGGCCGCCTGCCACGGCATGTACGCCGTCTCCCCGCTCAGGAAGCGCGTGGTGTTCAGGGCCAGCGTCACGTTGACGTACTTGGCCCTGTGGCAGGGAGACGGTGGCATCAACGTCCCGACCCTGCCCTCTAGTGCCATCTGTCCCCTCCAGGCACTGCCCGGCCACCCCCTCACCTGGCCAGGTTGAAGGCGTCATCGATGATCTGCGCACGGTTGATGACGGGGATGACCTGGGGGGAGCAGAGCAGGTGTTGAGGGCTGCCCCGGGGGCACAGGGTGAGGGGGGTGGGTTGGGGTTGGGGTTGGGGTTAGGGTTGGGGTCAGGGTCAGGGTTAGGGCAGCCCCGCATACCGAGTGGTCGTTGGAGAGCTGCTGGAGGAGCTGGTCCCAGTTCTCCTGGTTGTAGTTGACGCGGAAGTAGCCGCTGACGTTGAGGTTCAGCAGCAGCCAGCTGGAGCTGCCCACGTTGAAGTTGCTGTTGGTGTCTGTGGGCAGAGGGGGGGCTGCTCCTGCCCGCGGCTCTGCTGGGCCCCAGAGCCCCCCAGGGAGGGGAGGTGGCAGTGGGACTCCGCTCCAAAGCCCCTCACACTGTACCTGAGACATTCACCAGCCAGTACCTGTCCCCACTGCCCTGGGGTGTCATCCAAGTGATGGGGACGATCCAGGTGTAGCTGTGCGGGGGGATGGGAGGACAATGGGCCATCTCCCACCATCCCAACCCCCCCACACCCCCGGCACTGTGTCCCAGCCCCACTCACTCAAAGTCAGAGGGTCTCTCTACCGTGGAGTTGGGGTCCAGAAGGAAGTGGCTCTGCCGGATGCTGCCGTTGAGCGTGTTGACCGTCACCACAGGGAAGCCCATCTGCAGCGTCCAGCGGTCCATGATGGTGCCGATGGAGCCGGGCAGCGGCACGTTGTTCCTGGTGACAGCCTGCGGGGAGGGGGTGGCTGTGGGACCTGGTGCCCCACTCCCAGGGCACAGCATGGGCAGGACTCTGTTCCCCAGCAGCTGAGAGCACCCACCCCACTCGTACCTGTTGCAGGTGCTCCCACAGGTCTGTATAGACGGTGTTCCCATAGGCGAAGGTGTGCAGGTAGGACTGTGGGAGAGCACGGGGATGGGCAGGGGCAGGGGCAGTGCCCGGGCGGGGGGCACCTGCGAAGCACCGCCTGCAGCCACCCGTGTGCAATGGGACCCAGCAGCCCCTGGCCTCACCTGCAGCCCCTCCTTGAACACGTCCTCGGTGAGGAAGTCGGAGAGCATCCGCAGCACTGATGCTCCCTGCAGGGACAGAGGTGAGAGCTCCGGGCACAGCCCCCAGCACCGCCCCCGGCGCCCCGAGCCCCCACCTTGCTGTAGGCGATGGTGTCGAAGACCTCGCTGATCTGCGCCGGGGTGTTGATCTCGTCCTCGCGGAAGGTCAGCGGGTGGGAGGTGGTCAGGGCGTCGGTGGCCATCACCGTGTACACCTCGTTCAGCACCATCAGGTCCTTCTGCAGGGGGCAGCGCCAGCGCGGGGTCAGCGCTGCTCAGCCCCAGCACCCTGCAGCGGGGCCAACAGGGTGCCATGCTCCACACCCCATACCCACACCCCACGCCTCTACATGTGCCACGTGCTCCATACACGTGCCCCATGCCCGTGCCCCACATCCCATACCCACGTGCCACACCCCACACACGTGCCTCTGGCTTGCAGACATGTGCCCCATGCCCCATACCCACACTACACCCCATACCATGCCCCATGTCCCCCATCCATGCCCTATACCCGTGCCCCACGCCCATGCCCGTTGGCCCCAGCACTCACAATGTCCCAGGTGCTCTCTGCCGAGTCGGCACCCAGGTACTCCACATAGGAGGCAAAGCCCTCGTTCAGCCACAGGTCATTCCACCACCGCAGTGTCACCAGGTTCCCGAACCACTGCAGGGGAGCAGGACCCCGTCAGCCGGGCACCGCGGCACCGGGGGCAGGCAGGGGCGGGCGGGGGCAGCGGGCACCTGGTGGGCCAGCTCGTGGGCGATGACGGTGACCACGCGCTCCTTGTTGCCGATGGAGGAGTAGGCGTTGTGGAAGAGCAGCGAGTTCTCCCGGTAGGTCACCAGCCCCCAGTTCTCCATCGCGCCCGCGTTGAAGTCGGGCAGGCCGACCTGGTCTGGGGGACAGAGAGGCACCGTCGGCACGGGGCTCCCGGCGGAGCCCCCACCCCCGCAGCCAGCAGCACAGCCCCGCACCCACCAGACTTGGGCAGCGGGTACGCCGTGTTGTAGTGCTGCTCGAAGAAATTGAGGATGGGCCCGGTCACCTGCAGCGCATACTCGCCCTGACCCTCGGCGATGGCCTCGGGGCGGCCCCAGATGCGGATCTGCAAGGACAGATGGTGCCGGGCTCAGGCGCTGCCTGGGCTGTGCCCGGGGCACGGGGCACCGTATGCACTCACCAGCACCCCCCCCGAGTCGTTGTGCACGTAGTCGAACTGGCTGACGATGAAGGCCAGCAGGTAGGTGGACATGCGGGGGGTGGGCTCGAACTCGGTGACATTCCAGCTCTGCCCGTCCAGCTGCACCTGGTAGGTGTCTGCGGGGAGCAGGGGATGGGGGTGAGTCGGGCCCCCCCCGCCCCGGCGCCGGGCGGCCCCCGCCCCACTCACTGTTGACGGGCATGTTGGAGATGGCCGTCTGGTCCGAGGGGTGGATCAGCGTCACCGTGAAGACGGCTTTCATGGCTGGCTCGTCAAAGCAGGGGAAGGCTTTCCGCGCATAGGGCGCCTGCATCTGCGTGGTGGCCAGCACCCTGCGAGCCAACCCGTCAGCCCCCGACCCAGGCTCCACGCCTGGGGCAGCCCCACGGCAGCCGGGACCCCTGCCCGCCTGGGGGGCACGCAGCCACGGGGCACCCCGCGGTGGGGCAGACGCCCCATGTCCCTTCATCCCGCAGCCCCTCCCAGCCGTGCCCTGCACCTACTTGGTGACATTGCCCTCCGTGTACTCGCTGCGGTAGAAGCCCGCCAGGTCGTCGGCCAGCTCCCCGGTGAAGCTGCAGAAGAGGCGGTAGCGCTGGCCCTGCTGCAGCGGGCCGGCCAGCTGCAGCACCAGGTACTGCCTGCTGGTCTCCAGCCAGCTGCTGCTGATGGCGGGTGGCGCGGGGCCGTCCACCGCGTGCAGCGAGGCGTGGAAGCCATCCTGCAGCGTGTAGTTCAGCTGGTTGCTGTGGATGATGACAAGGTCGGTGGCTTCCTCGCAGACGAAGACCACGCTGCTGTTGCCCGTGAAGATGTACATGTTGTTGGCGTCAGGGGTCAGGAAGGGCCGCAGGGTCACCTCGTAGGTCTCCGGCGTCAGCGCCGTCGGCAGCCGCCAGCTGTTCCAGGCGTTGGTGCCGGCGGTGGTGCTGGGGGCGGTGGTGGTGTCGGTGCTGCCGCCGCCATCAGACCCCGAGGACTTGTTCTTCTCCTGGGCGTACACCACCGACAGCGCGATGATGGTGGCCACGGCACCCAGGGCCAGCACGATGCCCACGATGCCCACGCTCTTGCTGATGAAGAAGCCGGCCGCCATGGCGGGGCTGCGTGCGGTGCCGGGAGGAGGCTGCGCTGGGCCGGCGCGGCTTTTAGCCTCTCGCTCCCACAAGCTTTATTAGTCTGAGTTAATGGGTGAACGATTAAACGACCATGAGGCTCGGGGCGGTGACAGACCCTTGGGATGAGCTCTCTGCCCGCCTCCCTGCCTCGGGGAGCGCTGATCCCAAGCGCCGGGGCAGCGCGGGAGCTCAGGATTGCACCATCAGGGATGGGCAGCACGGCTGTAGGCTGCTGGCATCCCTCCAGAGCACGAGCCTGGCCCTGCAAAACCAGGGACAGAGCAGGGTCACAGTCGTGGCCACAGCCTCACCTCGCTGTGGGGACAGCCATGCAGCAGGGGGTGCCTGCCCGGCCCCCTTCACAGCACGGCCGCAGCCCCCCGTGCAGGGGGGAGAGCAGGAGGGGTCGAGGGGGGACACAGCTGGGGAGGACCCGCCCTGCCCGCAGCCCTCTCAAAGTCCAGGGCCACACTAGCAGGTGTGTGCTGGGAGAGTAAATTCCAGGAGCCACGGACCCAGCATAGCCTGGCACGTGCCCAGCAGCCCCTGTGTGGGAAAGGGTGGGGAAGAAGAAATGTTGTGCACCTCTCCCTGGAATAGAAACTCCTCTTCCCAAGATCCGATACCTCCAGGGGTGTGACCCAGGCTGGTCCCGCTGGCACTGGGTGCACTGAGGTAAAGGGCAAAGCTGGGAAAAGGCTGAGCGGTGTCCTCAGGGCACTGCAGCACACAGATGCTCCCAGCACTGCACCCTGTCCCCAGCAGCACCCTGGTGCTCCCGGCATTGCTGTGCCTGGCAGAGTGGCTCCAGGAGCTGCAGCATCCCCGGGCACCCCCTGCCCTGCTCAGCCTCACCGGCCCCGCAGCCTGCTCCCTGCCTGGGCTTTGGCGCAGGCACCGGGTTTGGGAACCGCGCATCCCGAACCGGGGCTGGGACGGCTCCCGGAGGCCGGGGGGGCCCAGACGCCCGCAGCGGTGCTGTGTCCCCGCGCGGTGCAGACCCCCGGCACTGCCCACCTCTCCCCGCTGGCAGCAGCCCCCGCCCCCCGGACCCCCCGGTCCCTGCAGCACCGCTCCCCAGCACCTCCCGCCCCGAGGCGCGCACGGAGCTCCCGGGGGGCTCAGCCCATCGCTCCCCCATCCCATGTCGCTCCCGAGCTGCTCCCCCTCTCCGTATCCCCGTGCCGCTCCCGGAGCGGTGCCGCACAGCCGTGCCCCCGTGCAGGCGCAGCTCGCGCCCCCCCCGCCCGGCAGCCCCCGGCCCCGCTCACCGCCCCGCGCTGCGCTCCCGGCGCTGCCCCGGCGCCGCCGGGGGGAAGTTACTCCCCTGCTCCGGGGGAAGTAACCTGAAGCGCCGCTCGGCACCTTAACCCCTGGGCTGCTGGCCGGCCCTACCCGGGGGGCGCGGGGCTGCCCGGCTCGGACACCGCGGGGGGGGCACCCCTCATCCGGACGGACCGGGACCCCCGGGGCAGAGGGCACCCGCCACAGGCGCGGGTCCCACCCCGGCCACCCCATGCAGAAGGCACTGTTTGTGGCAGGGGGGGTTCCTGCTGCGGGCACGCACCACCCCCAGGTGCTGCCGGGGTACCCCTCCCTCCCACCGCCCTTTGCCAGCACGCCCGTCCCCGGGGGAGGCAGGAGGGGACGAGCACCACAGCCAGGCTGTGCCCCCCCAGCACCCTGAGAGCACTGTCCCTGCCAGGGGTGCCACTTCATCCAGCCCCCCCTGCACCCCATGTCCCACCTGGCAGTGCCTGCAGCCCGCGGGGATGCCGAGGGGCACAGGGGGGTTTCCCGGTGCAGGGGCCCCGCTGGCAGCCTCAGGGCAGCAGCGCTGGAGGGCTCCTGGGCGGTGTGAGCAGTCTCACCCCGGGCCTGGCAGGAGGGCAAACACTGCTGGGAGGTGTGCAGGTGCCCGCAGAGGGGCTGGGCGCGTGCCAGGCTCTGTCTGCCCACACCCCTCCGCCTCACCACTGGGGAGGGGGCTGGAGGGGGCACGCACTCCTGCAAGCAAAAAGAGCTCAGTGGGGCACCCCCAGCAGTCACCCGTGGGCAGGAGCTGCCCCCAGCCCCAGCTCTCAGCACGGAGCACTGCAGCCCTGCGCCCACGTCCCCACACAGTGCCATGTCCCCACGCAGTGCCATGTCCCCTTGTGTCTCAGCAGCAGTGGGGGGAGCAGGAGACCCAGCCCCGCGGGGCACACACGGGCACTGCCGCTGCCACGCTGTCCAGCAGCCACCCACGTGCCCTGCACAGTGCCACCTGCTCACCTCTCACGGGGCCACCTCTGCCCCATCCTGGGCTGTCCCCACGCTGCTGGGCTCAGGGCTGCAGCACTCCGTGCTCCCTGCAGACCCACAGGGCTCTGCTGGATGCAGGAAAGGGTGGCGAGGACGCAGCCCTTACCGGAGGTGCTGGCACGTCTCCTCATCACATGCAGCCGGGCACGTCCCGCACTGGTGACCACCACAGCACTGGGCTGGAGCGCAGGCACGGCCCATGGCAGCCACGACTCCCCCAGCCCCACTGCCCAGCACACCTTGTGCACCCAGGCAGGAGCACGGTGGGGCCCACGCTGAGCCCCACGCTGAGCCCTGAGCCCTCGAACCCCCAGCACACAGCAGACCCCTCCCATCCCCTGGGCAAATCCCACCACACCCTGTGGTTCTGCAAATGCAGTGGGAGGAGGAGGAGGATGAAGATGGACAGGGATGAAGGGGATGCCCAGCACTGTGACCTCCAGGGCTGCCAGGGTGGCCAGCGGCCAGCTGGGGAAGGGTTAAGGCGTGGGGAGGGGAGAGCAGAAAAATTCCTTCCAAGCAGAGTCACGGTTTCCCTGCCAGGAGAAGTGGAGGCAGAGCCCGCGGGAGCGCAGCTGGAGGGAAGTGGTGCAGGAAGGGGCCCTGCGGGCTGGTGGCCAGGCAGGGCTGTGGGGCACGGCCACTGCAGTGACGTGGCCGCTAGCTCTGGGTGCTCGGCTGGACGCTGCCAGGACGGCACGGGCTGGTGGCACCACTCCCTGCATCCCAGGCAGGGATGCCCTGACCCAGCCCAGAGCAAGGCAGAAGGGGACACTGCCCCAAGCCCAAGTTGCCACCACCCCCCGTGTCTGAGATCCCACAGCAGCCTCCAGCACCCCCGGACAGAGCCCCCAGCCCCTTCCAGCAGCACGCAGCACAGATGGGCTCACACAGTGCTTTATTAGGAGGTGCTCTCTCCCCGTACCCTTGCAGCGTCCCCATGGCAGAGGCATGCTGACAGCTCCCCACTGCCCCCCAGCCCCGACCACTGCCTCCAGCGCTGGCCCCAGCATCCCCACAGCCCCAGGGGGAGCTCAGGGGTGCGAGCGGGCGGAGGAGCAGGACAGCCTCTGGCTCCCCAGCAGTCACCAGCTGCGCGCACATTTCTGCAGTGAGGGTGCCCAGCAAGCACCAGCCCCAGCTGTGCCCTCGCCCTGGGATGCTCACATGAACTGCCCCAGGTTGGGCACTTTGATGCTGATGTCCCCAAGGCTGATGCTGCGCGGGATCTCGGGCAGGTTGATGCTCTTCACAGCCGACACGGCGCGGGACGGCGCAGCTGAGAGACCTCCCTGCGGGCAGCGGTGGGTGCCAGCCCCACAGAGGGGTCAGGGGCAGAGCCATCACCATGGCTGTGTCCTCAGGGACAGCACCCACTCTGCCCCCACGCACACCCCACCAAACCCCCCGGCACCACCGCTCACCTCCGCCCTCTCCAGCTTGCTCTGCGCCTCTGCCTGTGCCATGATCTCGCTCATGTTGGTCTCCAGCACCATGCCGCCCATCACCACCTCTTGCAGGATGTAGTGCACCTGCAGGGGAGAGGGGCACGCGTGCCATGGGGCAGCTGCATGGGCGGCAGTGCCGGGGCCAGCATTGCACGGGGCAAACCCTGTGCCTCTGCCTTCCCCAGAGCAGCCTGAGCTGCTGCAGCCCCTGGACAGCCACAAACACAGCCCTGGAGGAGCCCATCTCAGTTTGGAATGCACCAGAAAGAGCACAGGTGGGCTGTGCCATGCCTTGCCCTGCCGTGCCGTGCCCTGCCGTGCCCCTGCAACACACCTGGGCAGCAGCAGCCAGCCCAGCAGCAGCTCCCTGCTGAGCCAGCAGCTTCCAGCAACCCCCCAGCACACATCACGGATTTATGGGTTTCTGGCTGCTTCCATGACACAGGTCATTCCTGGAAGATGGTTGTTACTATGCCACTTTACGGCCTCATGACAGCTGATAGCGCTTGTAAATGCTGTGATGTACACAGCCCGGGGCAATGCTGTGCCAAATAACCGATGCTGAGCGCCTTTCCCTGCCGAGCGGGAACGCGGCCCCGCGCACGCAGCCCATGGCACTGCCCGGCAGCAGCAGCACCAGGCGCGGGGCCGCTCCCCCAGCAGCACTGGGAGCATATGGGACGCAGGAAGCATTGTTCCTTCGAGATCTGGCTTCAGCCCAACCTGGACCCAAAACAGCAGGAAAGGAATCCCAAGCAACCTTTGTTTTCCAAACGGAGCACAGCGCTTCCTGAGCAGAGCGTGTCCTCTCCGGGACCCCGCAGCTGCGGCACGAGCCTCACGTTCCCCTCCAGGGATGGGGCAGAAGGGCTCTCTGGTGGCCACCTCCAAAGCCAAGAGCCCAAAGGCGTAGGTGCCCCCAGCCCCACGCTGCCCCTGCCCCGACAGCACGGAGCTGTGCCGCTGCCCCACGGTGCCCAGACACGGCTGTGCCCATCCCCTGGCCCGAAGCTGCAGCGCTCGGGATGCTCCCACACAGCACCCACCCGAGAACTTCGTGTTTCCCAGGCAGCGTTGGCCCGATGTCCCCATGGCAGCCAGGGACCCCGCACTGTGCCAGCAGCACGTGCCCAGCCCTCGAGGCACAGGGGAGCGGGGCCACAGCCACATCCCCAGCGCCTGTAACCATGTAACCAAACGGTGGGCACAGAGCATCCCTGAAACCTGTGCTGAGCACACAGAGCCCCAGTGCTGGCAGCAGCCCAGGGTCAGGGCCCTGCGGGGAACAAAGGCAGCGCGTGAGCAGGGGCTGCGCCCAGCGCTGTCCTAACGAGCGGATGCCTCTCTGCTTTGGATCCTTATCTCAGTGGGAGCGTTCAGAGGATGGGTGTTTCGTGCTGCTGAGCGGCAGTGCGGTCACTGCTCGGTGCAGGGCTGCGGGGTCGGTCAGCCCCACAACAGGACCCTGCCCTACCCCTGCCCGAGGTGCACTCACAGACCCGGGGGCTGCCACTTCTCCCCAGGGCTCCTCCATCCTCACGGATTTCTCTCCCTCCCCTCTCCCTCCCTTTGGTAACAGCATTTCTGCCGACAGTCACCCACAGACAGAGCCAAGGTCCCACGGGCACTGAGCTGCCCCGACCCCCGACACCACCCACAGTCCCATCTCTGCTCACGAGCCAGGCTCTCCACCAGGAAGGGAGCACTCTGCAGCCCTCCAGCTCCAGGAAGGGAGCAACTTTGATTCCCCAGCCCTCCCCGTGACAGCACGTTCTGTCTCTGAGCAGAACAGCCCGGCCAGGCGGCTGCCCCCCCGCAGGCAGCCCCCATCTGCGGCCCCACCCGGGTATCAAAGGGCAGCGGCTCCCGCACCGACACCGTCCGGCTGAAGAGGAAGCACGCGAGGCCGTGCTCAAATCAAAGTTTACCAAACACTGCATTCCAAACCCTTCCATTGTTCCTCTTTTTTTTTTTTTTTTTTTTTTTTTTTTTTTCCTTTCTTTCCCTGAAGCTCTCCCAGAGGTTCACGAGGCTCCAAGCCGCATCCTGCAGCTCAGGGAGGGTGCAGCACCCACACACGGCTCCATCAGTGCCAGTCCCATGCAGAAGGCGAGGAGCTGAGCTGCGCAGGTCCCTGTCCCTGTGCAGCCCCCAGAGCCCCCCCCAGTGTCCTCCCCACAGCAGTGGGGTTCCGCTCTCAGCACGGTGATCCCCACCCTCCTGCATAGCCCCCAGCCTGGAGCTGGGTGCTGCCCCCAGGATGGGGACAATGGCACGGGCAGGGGTGCAGCAGCCCAGCACCCACCTTGTCCATGTGGAAGATGAGGTCCAGCTCGCAGACGTTCTCAAAGCACTTATCCAGCGTCTCCACAAACACCTGGGGCAGCACAGGGGGAGGTGGGCACGGAGCAGCACTGCAGAGTGCATGCAGAGCTGCAGCCCCCAGCAGAGCCCCCAGACCCTGCTGTGCCCCCGCCAGGGGCAGATCCCCCTCTGCTCTCAGTGGGGGACGGCCCTGGGACACCCATACTCACAGCACCAGGTGAAGGGTGGCACGGAGTGGGCAGCACAGACACGCCTGGGGGGGCTCTGCGGGGGCCTTTCACACAGGGACTGCTCCCAGTGCCAGGACAACAAAGGGCTGCCCCC
>WBMW01006255.1:42185-53305 GCA_013396635.1 Penelope pileata | reverse complement strand
TCGTCCTTCCCCGCTTTGTGCTGCGGCCGTGCAGCATCAGCAGCTCATTGGGGTAATTGCAGAACACATCTGCAGCGCGTGAGCCGTGATTGATGGGGGCTTTGGAGTGGTTTAGTTTCATTTTATGATTATCAACAAGGGACGCTCGTAAGTGAATTATTTCAGCAGTCGAATATCCCGTATATCTATAGGACTTTCTCGCTGTAAGGAGAAAGAGCGCAGAGTGCAGCAGCGATGCCCATTGCTGTGACCATGGGTGGAGGCAGCTCGGGCAGCGCTCGCTGCTGCCAGAGCGAAGGGGAAAGCGCTCTGAAAAGCAGCCGTGTGTGCGTGGTATCGCAGGTATAAAATATGTATAAAGCCTGGTGAGGAGGGCAGGCATTCCCAGGGCCAGAAAATGATTAAAAATGAGTGTTTTGTTGCTGGTGATAGCGTTTGTGTGCCTTGCTGCCCACACTCCCGGAGCTGTTCTGCAGGTGCTCCACTCGAGGCACTTCCATGGAAAGCAGCGGAGGAGCACAGCACTGTGCCTGCGGGCTCCTCCTCCCCGATTTCCCGGCCCATGCACTATTACTGGTGCAGTTGTTTCACTGCGGGCAGTTTGCCTCCCAGCTCTGATGCCCGGAGCATGCACAGTGCTGCACCTTCGAGTGAGCACAGCGTGGAGGGTCCCTGGTGGCACCCCATGGCCATGCCACGCTCCCTGCAACCCCCTGCACCCGTCCCTGTGCAGACACTGCCGGGTCCCGGTGCTGCAGGACGGGACGCAGCGCAGCGCTCAGAGCTCTGGGGCGGTGCAGGGGCGAACGCACAGCTCCGGTGTGAAATTTCAGCTGGCGTGGGCAGCAGCTGGGGACACGCAGCGGTGTCTGAGCACGAGGCGAGGCAGATCCTGCCNACGAGGCGAGGCAGCTCCTGCCCGAGCTCTGCCCGAGTGCACGGCTGGTGCTGCTGCCTGCCCTGGGTCCCGGCCCTGCAGTGTGGATCTGTAGCACGGGCAGCAGCGGTGCGACCAGGGTGGGGGCGTGGGGCTGTGCTGGGGGCTGCAGCTGCGCTGGGTGTTGGGTGCTGCTCTGCGGGGGCAGGAATGGAGCGAGGACAGCTCTCCTCCCCCCTGCCAGGCATTTAAATCTGGGAATCTGGTGCATCCAGGCCTCGCATTTCAGAACCTCAGTTTGTGCTCCCCTGAAGTCATCAGCATCGTGGAAGTGGGGCATGGAGTCCTTCCTGGCCAACTGCTCTGCTGGGACAGCCCAACAGGCTCCCACCAATGTACCTGAAGGAGAGGAAAAAGCAGCTCGGCTCAAAAAATTCCCCAAACTTCGTTCTCTCGTGGGCTCTCAAGTAGTCCTGAATTACTCAGCCTTTATTTTCCAAAGCATCCCTTCCGTCTGCCATGCTCGTGTTATCCTTCATTAGGGCAGGAGCAGAGCCTTCCAGCTCGGCAGAGCGCTTTCCAGATCAGTCACTGGCTCCAGCTCCTCGCAGGCACCGCTCAGCGCCCTGTGTCTGTGCTGGGCAGGCTCCGTGCTGCAGGGTTTGTCTCCCTTTGGTGACAAAGTTCCGTGTTTGGAGGCGCCCGCTGTGTCCCCGCTGTGCCGGGCCGTGGCTGCGCCGTGCTCTGCCCGTGCTGAGGGTGGGCAGCGTCGGCTCTGGAGCTGTGGGACAGCTCGGGTGTGCTCAGAGCAGGCTGCAGGCAGCCCCGCAGCGCTCCTGGCACCGCATGGAGCTGGCAGTGTCCCCGTGTCCCCGTCCCAGACATGCAGCAGCATCTCAAGGGTACAGGGCCGTGTCTCCTGGGACTGCCGCTGGGTGCCACCCGCAGTGTGTCCCACCCTGTGCCCGCTGCTCCGTGGGTCACTGGGAAGCGCTTCCCGAACCTGAACACCCCTTTTTCTGAAGCGTTCCCCAAAAAGGGACCTGAAACATTTTCTCTTTGCGGATCTGAAAATAATGGGGCGTTTGCAGCTGAGCACTTGGTTTTGCTCCTGCGTGGTGCAGCACCCAGCAGCGCTCCCGTGCACCCTGCACTGGGGTTCCCCAGCTGCCTCCCGGGAGCAGGAGGGGCTGTGCTCGCCGGGAGAGCGCCGTGATTTTCCCTCCTCCTTTGATCCCTGGGTTGCAGCAGAATCCACTCGTCTGTTATTTAACACCTGCCCATGTGACTGCTGGCACCTGGGAGTGGCGCAGGGGACAATTTTGTGTGCGTGAGACAATTCCTGGAGAAACTACACCGGGAAGCACTGCCTTCCACTGCCACCTGGCGTGGGGATGCTGCTGTCCTGCTGTGGGCTGCGTGCAGGGATGCTGCTGCCTGGTGCAGGGCTGTGTGCAGGGAGGCAGTGCTTTGTGCCAGGGCAGAGCCTGGGGTTTGCAGGAGGTGCAGAGCCACATCCCGGCACCCCGGCAGCTTCGTGCCAGCAACATGGGCCAGTGGCCATGGTGAGCACCAGCAGCAGGCTTCAGCACCTCGTCTGGTCCTGTATGTGAAGGGTTATGCAGCTGAGTGTTAATTAGCACGCTCAGATGAAAACCTCTGATACGATACCTGCCTGCTGCCCTTTGGATGGAGCCTGGTGCATCAGTGTCCCCCACTCAGGGCTTTGGTCACAGTCTGGGGACAGGGGTGTTGTCCCTGGGGACAACAGCCAAAGGCCACCAGTGCCGTTGTGGCCACCGAGCAGAAGCCCCGGCCCCGCAGCTGCATGTCCCCAGCACGGAGGCAGCTGCTGAAAAGCAGAAGAGGGCTCTGCGTGGCTGTACCGAAAGCAGCACTGGAGTTCTCGTCCCTGCTCCGTCCCAGGGCCACAGCTGGCCGCTTCCCCTCCTTAGCAGAAGTAAGAGCAGAACGACGCCCTTGGAGGCTGCAGCGCGGGGCCGCTTCCTGGCAGCCATTGTTTGCTGCGGAGGGAGCGGGGCTGTCAGCAGCACCACGCGGCCGTCCCCTTCCTCCTGCCTGCTGACACCCTGCTCACAAACTTCCCCCACTGCTCGCAGGCTGGGTGCAGGGCTGGGTGCAGGGCTGGGTGCGTGCTCCAGGGTGCAGGGAGGCAGCACAGACCTGGCACCGCAGCACCACAGCAGTGCGGTCTGTGCCTGGGTGAGCTCTGTGCCGGGATACAAAGGCAAAAATTGTCTGCAGGGAGGATGGCAGCAAGTCCTGCTGTCCCCACCCAACTCCATTTGCCACCACGTTCCTCACCTTTGCTGGGGCCACGTGCAGGCCCTGCTCCAGGGCACAGCGGTTCTCTCCTGGCTGCCTCCGCTTCCACCACCATCTCCTCCCTGCGCTGTTACTCTCCCTTTGTCCCACGTTACAATGCCTCTCTCCATACCATGCTCCTCGGTCTGGGGATGGAGCCCACACTGAATGCAGCAGCCCCAGTGGTGCAGGCAGCAGCACAGCACCATCCTGCAGCACCCAGCACCCTGCACCCATCCCATGGGCACGGGGAGCACAGGGGCAGCGCAGCCCCGCAGCACCCACCCCGTGCCCCAGGAGTAGGGGTGCCCCGTGCTCCCGCCAGGTTTGCTCCTCGCCCCACATCTCTGGCACTGAGTGCTGCTCACGGCCGTGGCCGGCTCTGTGTTCTGGTTGCTGCTGTTTCCCTTGGGTCAAGCCCGGAGCTCGCTGCCCCGGGCCCCTCCCGGCAGGGCTCAACCCGGTTCCGTTGCTGTTGGTTGGTGTCTGCGAGTGCGATGGCCGGGAGGCGTTCCCGCAGCAGCGCGGTGCTCCTTGCAGGGAGTTGGAAGAGAGCAGATTTATTCTCTGCGGTGCTGAGCATTAACTCTCTTTTCTTCCTCTTCCCTCTGCCCCCACTGGAAAGAGAGAGAATGTAAAAAAGAAGAAAGGATTTACATTGTCGCCGTGATTGGCACAGTCTGTGAATGAGAGGTCATTGCATGTGGCTGTTTCTTTTCAAGCGCTCTTTTTTTCATGCACACTGTATTCAGGCTGGGAGCATTCTTTCTTTTCAAAGCTTCTCTGTCTGTCTCTCTCTTCCCCCTCCTTTATTTTTCATCCCTTTTCTTTACTTTTGCTGTCTTTTCATTCTGTTTTTCTCCTCCCCCTTGGGGCTCCATTTTTCCTTTCCTCTTTCCTCTATTCAGTTCCTTTTTTCTTCTCGCCTCTTTCTGAATAGCTCTTCTATTTTCGGAGAGGAAAGGGAGCATGTAGCAGAGAAGTCGTTGCAGCAAGTAGGAACTTGAAAGTCTCTCTTTCCCCGTTTATTTCACTTACAAGCAAAAGCTGTTTTCCAGGGAGGAGGGAGCTGTGTGCGGCGGGCGCAGGCCCCCCCCGGCAGCGCTCGGTGCTCCCCGCAGCCGCTGGGACGGGACAGGACGGGACGGGAGCACCGTGCCCCCCCAGGGCAGCAGGGTGCCACGTCCCCGCGGTGCTGCTGGTGCTCGGGTGCGGGTGAGCGCTGACGTTTGGAGCGTGGCACAACGGGGGCACGGGGACATCTCTGCTGGCTCAGGTGGGGACGAGGGGGTTGGGATGGGGAGCGATGCGCTGCCCAAAAGCTGTGCTCAGGGCCTGCGGGGCTGCACGGGGCTCGGGCACCATGAGGACGGGGCTGGGGGGCGGGGGCCCGAAGCTGGGTCTGAGCTGTGTGAGGTTCAGTGGGTCCCTGGCTCCTGGGGCTGGGTCTGAGCTCTGCAGGGTTCGGTGGGTCCCTGGCTGCAGCTGGGCTGGGCTGGGCCGGGCCGGGCTCCTGCAGAACGGCGGTGAACCCGGCTGGGCACAGGGCAGAGCTCGTGGTGCCGGCACCACCCGCTGACCTGCAGGGAGCAAGGGAAGTCCCAGCCCTCCCCGTGCACCGTTTCCCTGCTAATGGCTGTCTCTGTGGCTGCTCGGAAGCAAGGCAGGAGCAGAGGAATGGTCTGGATCTGGAGCACTGCTTGGGGCCACTGGCTTCACTTTGGTGTCAGAGGATGGAGGATGCAGGGCGCGTGCGCCAGGGCTGTGCAGCAGCGGGTCCGGGTGGAAGGTGCGGGCAGAGCGGGGACTCTGCAACCCGAGCACTGCACGGCGTGGGGCAGCGAACCCGCGGGCAGCAGCAGGGTCAGCTCCCACTGCCCCATCCTGGGCACTGCATGGCACGGGATGGGCACGGCGCAGCACGGGATGGGCACTGCATGGCACGGGATGGGCACTGCACTTTGCCTTTGTTTGCTGGGGCTGGAGAAGGGCCCGGCAGCACTGCACCCCAGGACTGCCTGCAGGTCCTGGGCAGCACAGGGGCTGGGGCCAGGCGGTGCCATGGCCCTTAATGGAGTGGAGTTTTTTTTTTCGTAAGTGAGATTCAAATAATTGTAACCCAGAGATAGAGGAGACGTTGGAGGAGATGAAAAGCGAGAGAGAAAGCAAGCAAGCAAAGGACTGAGGTTTGGAATAGAGGGGGAGATTAGGAGATAGATGAAAGAGAAAGGAGAGAGATAAGAGGGAGGCAGAGGACAGATCCACAGCGCCCAGATAGGGGTTGCCAGGGAAACGGGGAGAATGAGGGAGAGATGGAGAGGGAGAGGAGAGGGAAAGGAAGAGGAGAGGAGAGTGCAGTGCTGGGAGCCGAGTGGGGGCTTGGGGTTGGGGGGCCCTGGGTTGTGTCCCCCCAGCCCCGTGCCGTGCACCTCCCCGTGCTGGGGTTGTTCTTCCCCTGCGCGTGAGCTGAGCGTGCCAGGGGCCGTGAGCCCATCGGCGTTTGCCTCTCCCTTTGGTGTGGGGACGGCAGTAAGAGCTGCCGGCAGCGTTACCAAAATATTGATGAGCGGTGGTTTTTTAGCAAGGTCTGGCAGAGAGGCTGCCACTTCCTTCCTGGCAGGCTGCCTGTCAGCAGACGTACGGTCCTCTTCCCCCAGCTGTTTTCTCACCTACTCCTACCAAAACAGCTGTCCTTGTCACAGCACTGCGGGCTGTCCCTGCCTGGAAACCCTCACCCAAAGAGGACTGTTCCCAGTGCTCCATGCCTCCCCCGTGCAGCCCCTTCCTCAGGACACGGCCGTGCTCAGCCTGCAGCGAGCAGCGCTTGCTTGTGTCTGCAGAGCCCTTCAGAAGTTTCCCTCCAGAGCTGAGTGAGGCAGCACCGGCCTTGGAGGCACGGGGTGGGGGTGCTTGGGTCAGTGGTCACCCCGCTCCTCCCCTCTGTCCCTGTCGGTCCCGGCACCCCGTGGGTACGCTGCTTGGCTCTGTCCCAGATGGTCACTTTGGGAGCAAGGTGGGTGCTGGGCTTTGGCTCAGCCCGGTGTGTGGGTGCAGGTACAGCGAGGCTGGGGCTGGTGGCTGCGGGCTGAGGCGGGGCTGCAGGGAGCGTTCCATGGGGGGGGGCGAGAACTGGGGCCCTGCTCTGTGCTCTGTGTGCAGCCAGGAGCACGGGGACCGTGTCAGTCCTCCCTGGTGCAGAGCTGCTGTCCTGGTCAGTGCTGGGAATCGTTTCAGGTATTCCTCGTGATTTGCAGGGGGAAAAGTGCATTTTTCTGCTTAAAATTTTTATAGGTGCTTTAAGCGGCTTTATGGAAAACCGGCACACAGACAGAAAGATGAAAGGGTGATTTTTCCTTTATCAGACTTGACAGAAAGCTTCTAGAAGAGGAAGAACGTGAGCCCAGAGCTGCTCGCACTGATATCTGAGATCCACCAATTAGCCACTGCCTGTTAACGAAGGCTGCGGAGCCCCAGTGCCCCCGACATGCACAGGGCATGCAGCACCCTGCGGTCTGTAGGCACAGCACTGCCCGGGGTGCTGCCTGGCACTGCCCGGGGCACTGGAGCAGTGCAGGGGACCCAGGGGAAGCCAGTGGGGTACAGCAGTAAGGGGAAAGGGAGAGAGGGGAGTGCAGAGTCGCTGCCTGGTGCAGCACCTGAAAGGGCTGCACTGTACCCAGCAGTGAACAGGGGCCGGGGAGGGGCTGCGGTGCAACACGCTGCCGGGCGGGGGGCATCGGGTGGGGGGTCTGTGGGTGGGAGCTGGGTGTTGGACTGGTGAGCGATAAAGCATGAGCAGTAAACAGAAGTGAAATGACATAAGGAAGTGAAAGCTCTGCAAAAACAGATCTGAGTGCCCCGGGAGCAGGTCAGGGTCTGATGGGGCGGTCGGGGCGCAGCCGGATCCCTCCAGCCTGCACCGCTGCAGCACAGCTCGGTCTGGCCCTGGAGCGGGCTGGGGGCTCCTGCCTGCGGGGCGGGCTGGGGGCTGACCCCTGCTCTTCACACAGCAAAACCAACACGGCCTTTGCCCCCATTGCAGCGCGGTGGGCGTGCAGGGCAGGGACATGGCTGTCCCTCCTGAGCTGCTCCCCAGAGGGGCACAGCTGTGCTTTCGGAAGGGATCAGAAAAATGAGCCTCGTGTAGGAGACATTTGCATAGAGGTTTCTCCCTGAAAAGTTGTGACTTTGTTGGGAAATTGAGAGATGAAATGATCGTTGCTGGTGCAGCACAGGCAGGCCGGCTGTTGGCCTCCAAGGAGAGATGGATGGGGAAGGGCTGGGGGCAAGGCAGTGCGCAGAGCTGGGCCAGGAGAAGCAGGGAGGGACACAGCTGCTGCAGAGGGGCTCTGAATCAGCCCAGAGGGCGCGAGGTGCTGCCCAGCAGCGCAATGCAGAGCACAGAACCGCTGCGCACAGCTCAGCCCCGCGGGCAGGGCCCAACCCATCCCGCTGCCTTCCTGCTCTCTGCGGTGCTGTCTGAGCTGCATGACCACGTGCAGGGCTCATAGCAGCCACCTCTTCCATGGAAGGATGAAGGGAAAGCGTTCCATCCTTCCTACACCCGCCTGGGGCTGCGTGGAGCAGCACTGGGGCTGTGCTGGGACCATGAGGGGACCATGAGGGGATCATGAGGCCACCCCATCGCTGCCCTGCTCTCCCTGTCCCCCGCAAGCCTGGTGCTGCAGTGGGGCTCAGCAGGGGCCAAGGGCTCTGCACCCAAAGGCAATGCCCAGGAGTGCTCGTCCTGACCCTGCTGGGCTGGGAGCTGGTGCTGCCATCCTGCAGGAGCAGTGAGCGGGCTGGGCAGGCAGCTGGGAGCTCTGACCAGGACCCCGCCGTGCCCCAGCACCCCGCCGTGCCCCAGCACCCCGCCGTGCCTGCCAGGTGCTGCCGAGCTGTGTGGCTGCTCCTTGTGCTGTGCGATAAACGCTGTGCAATGGTGGGTTTGGAGAAATCACCCTTTGCACGATCCCATGCGGACTGGAAGGGATGTCCACGTGGGAAATGGAAATTGGTGCATGGTGCTCCAAAATGAGGAAGAAAACAAAATCCCAAGCTGGATCAGAGCAGCTTTTCCTGCTTTCCAGTCACCCCAGCTCCTCCAGACGTCAGGGAGGGAAGGAAGGGACCTGGGGTGAGGGACCCGGGGGACAGGACCTGGCCTTCCTGCCCGCTCCCCCAGGAGCTCCCGTTGTTGCAGCTTCCTCCCTTGCAGCACGAATCGCATCCGCAGCTCTCGGGGCCACGTTCTTTCCCAGAAGCTGCCACTTCCCCTTCCTGCTCTCTGCACTCCTTCTGCCTCCCCCAGCACTTCTTCCTTCCTGGAGGATGCACACCCCAGCCCCACAGCCCCCTGGCTCCCTGCTTCTCCACCACTTTCTCTTTTGCTTTGGGGGGGATCCCCCTGGAGCTGTTCTCCCCTCACTGCTTCTCCCAGCCAGGACTGTCAGGGGCCTGGGGCACAGCAGCTGCAGGGCTGAGTGCTGCCCCCTGCTCTGTGCAGCCGCTCCTGGGGCTTTGCTCCTGGTTCCCAGGGTCACTGCCAGCAGCCCTGGAGCCTGCTGGCAGCCCTGGAGCCTGTTGGCAGGGTGTTCTGGAGCTCCCGTGCTGCCAGGCAGCCCCACAGGCCGCTCGCAGCCGTCCCACTGCTCCTCCCCTCGCAGCATCGCTCCTGCCATTCATCAGCGCTCGTTTCTGTTCTTCCTGGACGTGGCCGGAGCTCCCAAGTGGCAGCAGGAGCCCTCCAGAGGCAGCTGGGGCTCTCCGGGCCGAGGTTCAGTGCACTGAGGTTCAGGGCCGTCCCTGTGCCCCAGGACGGGTCCCAGCGCAGCGCAGGGCAGTGGGTCTGGCAGTGCTGGCCCGTCCCTGGGGCCTGCTGCTGCAGGGGCACGGCGGGGTTTGTGGCTGGGCGGCAGCGGGCACGGAGCCGTGCCTGACACTGCAGGGCTGGGGGGGGGTCGGGGGCTCTGCTGGGGTCAGGGGTCTGCAGACGGGTCCGACCGCGTGGGTCTGCACGGAGCAGGGGGTGCAGGGAGGGTGACAGCTGCCCCTCTCCCCGCAGCCATGACCGCATAGGGCACGGCGATGGATCGCTTCACCGAGTGCGGGACGCAGACGGACGCCGTGGTGGTGCTGTCCCTGGCGCAGGCGGCGGTGCTGGGCCTGGTGTCCGACAATGAGCTGCTCGGGGCCACCGTCAGCCCCGCCGGGCTCTTCCCGGGGCCGGGCAATGAGGGCGAGCCCGAGGGCGCGGCGGAGGCGGAGGGCCCGGCACAGGACGGGCAGGAGGACGAGGCCCTGGAGGCAGAGTGCTCCCCGGAGAAGCACGCGCGGAGGCGGAAGCGGCCCCCGGTGCGGCTGCTGCCCAAAGTGAAGCGCGAGAAGGCAGAGGCGGAGGCGGAGGTGTTTGCAGTGCCTGTCTCCGGTGAGGATGAGCCCGAGCAGCACCGCGTGCCACCCACGGCCCCAGAGCCCGTGCGGGACATGCCGGAGCCGAGCGGAGCCGTGAGGATGCTGGAGCTGGGGGCTGTGGGCAGGAAGCCCCGGCGCCTGCGGCACCTCCGCCGCCACGCACGGCAGCAGCCTGACG
Organism: Penelope pileata; assembly: GCA_013396635.1. Lineage (NCBI taxonomy): Eukaryota > Metazoa > Chordata > Aves > Galliformes > Cracidae > Penelope > Penelope pileata. The sequence continues at coordinate 43,511 of WBMW01006255.1, read as the reverse complement.
GGCACGGCCCCGCGCAGGGCAGTGCTGCGGGTGCCCCGCGCTCCCGCGGTGCCTTCGGGTCAGGGGCTGCGTCCCCCGGGGAGCCCGAGCCGCCCGCGTCCCCCGAGCGGGTGAAGAGCGAGCGCGGCCCGGCCTGGCAGGAGCCCGGTGAGCTGGAGGCGGGCGGCAACAGCGAGCACAGCAAGAAGGCGCAGCTGGACCGGCTGGACATCAACGTGCAGATCGACGACTCGTACCTGGTGGAGGCGGGGGACCGCCAGAAGCGCTGGCAGTGCCGCATGTGCGAGAAGTCCTACACCTCCAAGTACAACCTGGTGACCCACATCCTGGGCCACAACGGCATCAAGCCGCACTCCTGCCCGCACTGCAGCAAGCTCTTCAAGCAGCCCAGCCACCTGCAGACCCACCTGCTGACCCACCAGGGCACGCGGCCGCACAAGTGCGAGGTGTGCGGCAAGGCCTTCACGCAGACCAGCCACCTGAAGCGGCACATGCTGCTGCACTCCGACATCAAGCCCTATAGCTGCCGCTTCTGCGGCCGCGGCTTCGCCTACCCCAGCGAGCTGAAGGCGCACGAGGTGAAGCACGAGAGCGGGCGCTGCCACGTCTGCGTGGAGTGCGGGCTGGACTTCTCCACGCTCACCCAGCTGAAGCGGCACCTGGCCACGCACCAGGGCCCCACGCTCTACCAGTGCCTGGAGTGCAGCAAGTCCTTCCACTACCGCAGCCAGCTGCAGAACCACATGCTGAAGCACCAGAACGTGCGGCCCTTCGTCTGCACCGAGTGCGGCATGGAGTTCAGCCAGATCCACCACCTCAAGCAGCACTCGCTCACGCACAAGGTGGGTGCTGGGCTGGGTGCACGGGGCAGGGAGCGCTCCAGGGCTGCTGCCCGCGCCGTGCCCCAAGCAGGGGCACTGGCACAGCTGCCCAGAGCTGTGGGTGCCCCATCCTGGCGGCATCCAAGGCCAGGTGGGACGGGTCCCTGGGCAGCCTGCGCGGGTGGGTGGCAGCNCCCCCCCGCAGGGCGTGAAGGAGTTCAAGTGCGAGGTGTGCGGGCGCGAGTTCACCCTGCAGGCCAACATGAAGCGGCACATGCTGATCCACACCAGCGTGCGGCCCTACCAGTGCCACATCTGCTTCAAGACGTTCGTGCAGAAGCAGACCCTCAAGACCCACATGATTGTGCACTCCCCGGTGAAGCCGTTCAAGTGCAAGGTACCAGCCCGCAGCACGCTGCGCTGCCAGCGGGAAACCTGGGGGAGGTGGGGGGCAGCCCCGCTGGAAATCCGGGGGGGCAATCGTGGCCCCCAGGAGCGAGCTCTG
>WBMW01006255.1:7689-20094 GCA_013396635.1 Penelope pileata | reverse complement strand
GGGCGGCGGCCGGGGGGCGGCAGCGCCGGACGAGGTCGCTGCCCGCGAAGACGAACCCGCTGTCCCCGCGGATGGGTCCGCTGCCGCCGGAAACGTGCCCGCTGCCCCCGAGGAGCGGCGCAGGGCCGCCGCCTCCGGCTCGGGGCCGCGGGGGAAGAGGAGGAAGCGCAGGCGAGTGCGGCGGGCGGGAGGGCCGAGCAGGCCGCAGCCCCGGCAGGGCCCGGCCGCCCCCGCAGCCCTCGGCGGGTGTACCCCCGCCCTGCCAGGCATCCAGCCCGCTCGTCTGTCCGTCCGTCCATCCGTCTGTCTGCCCGGGGAGGGCCGTGCTGTGCACATAAAGCCTGTCTGTGTGCCACACTGTGTCCCTGTGTCTGTTCAGGGGCTGCAGGTGCCGGGCACCGACAGCCCCGGGGGCTTTGTGCCAGGGGAGGGCCGGGCTGGGCCGGGCCAGGCCCTGCATTCCTCTGCCCCAGGGAGCCCGGGGATGACCTCTGACCCGGGGAGGAAATGTAGTGTCCCTTACACTGTCCCAGCAGTTAGGGTTAGGGATGAGGCATACCCCAGGGAAGGACGTGGGCTCAGGATTCACGTTGCCCCATGGCTCGCTGGGCCCACAGTGGCACCAGGCTGAGCTGCCCGTTAGCTCTGCGGGCACGGTGACATCCCAGCGTGCAGGAGGGCAGCGGTCTCCTTCCTGCCCACCCAGCCCTGCACACGCTCTGGCTGCCTCACTGAGCAGCTCTTGTGTCGTCTCTTTCAATTGCAGCGTGCCGTCCATCAACCTGAGCAGCTGCAAGTACGAGAGCGGTGAGTCTGAGGCTGCAGCGCGTCCCCGGGACGGAGCCTGCTGCAGCGAGCTCTGCAGCCCCCTGCTCCACCAGCGAGGAGTGCTGGTACTGCCTTTCTGCTGCACGGTCACTTTGATGTTTGTTGCTCGTGAGTGCCTTGGAGCCCTACAAAAATTCTCCACCTTGGACTGTGGTGCTGTCTGCTTTAAAGAGACCCTCACTGCACAGCAGCACCGCAAGCCCTCACCGCCCCGTACCATCCCCATGTGCCGTACTTCTGCTGCAGTTGGTGAGAGAGGTTCCCTAGGGGCTGTTGCAATGCAGGTCTGGTACCAGCGCTCGAGGAGATGAAATGAGAGCTATGAAAGGTTTAGCTTCACGCAGGTGGTGGAGCAGGCTGGGTCTGCACCTGCAATGTCTCTGACATTCATCTCCAGTGACATGCTCTAGGCAGCTGGTTCACGCTCCTGTCTTGCTCTTCCTTGCTGCCACGAGCTGTATCTTAAAGGAACAATTTGATGGATGTTATTAGTCAGTTTGCTAATGACTGCTCTAGCATTACCACGTTTGTGTTGCTGAAGGTCGCAGCACTGTCAGCTGTGTGAGGAATGCTGTTCTCACCCCGAGCGACAGGCACTGCGTGTGGCACCTGGGGCTGTGCTTGGGCAGTTTGGTGACGGCAGGTGGGTGAGGATCCACGACAGGACGTGGTGTGGCAGTGCGAGCTCCACAGGAACCAGAACTGTTTCTTGCCCCCCTCCAGAGCTCTGGTGCCCCGGGCTGCTCTTCACAGTGCTGCCAGGCTGTGCTGCTCAGCCCAGAACAAGCAACAAGGAGACAGCCGGGGCATGGCAGCAGGGTTGTGCTGTTGAGAGGAGGGCTCCAACAGCCCCAGCAGCAGGTGGGCTGTGGGGCAGTTCTGGCCACCTTGCTGTGGGTGCCTGGGAAGACAGAGGCTCCTGGTTTCAGGCTGCCGCTTGCGTTTTCTGACCTGCTTCAGTTTCATAGTGTGTTTCCTTCGTCACCTCCCCAGCTCTGTAAGAGGCCAAATTCAGAATTGGCACTAACTGATCATCCCAGCAACAACCTTCCACTCCAGAGTCTGGGTATTCTGCTGCCAATTAGCTTTTGATTTTGAAGGTGAAACTAACACCTTCAGAAGCCTTGTGTCTGGCTGTGTGGCATCAAACACGGTGGATTCAAGCCTGCTGTAACTCGGGGTGTTCTGGGACCCCAAGGCCCAAGTCCCTGTAAGTGGACTTACAGGGCTGGTGATTCCCAGTATACCTGCAGGCAGAGGCTGTGGCGAGTTGAGCTGGGTAAAGCTTGTGTTTGTGGTGCCTCTTAGGGGTCCCACTTAGACCTTATTATCCCTGAGAGTGGCAGTGCAGCCTGGAGAGCTTTGTCCACACTTCTCTTTGCTCTGGGGATTTGACAGTCCCTGGCATTTATGTCCTCTGCCTGGCCCCCTGTCTTGTGCTTCCTTCGGTACAGTGCGGCGTGCTGCGCAAAGCTGTGGGCTGAGAGAAGTGGGAGAAAACGAGGACTGGACACTGTATTGGACTGACTACTCAGTCTCTCTGGAGCGTGCCATGGAAATGAAACGGTTTCAGGTAAATACCGCAGGAAAAGAGTGCCCAGCAGGAAGAGCTCGGGAGAGGAGGAGGAGATGGGGCTGTTGGTGGAACAAAGTGTTGCAGAACAAAACAGAAGTGTCTAAAACTAGCACCTGTGCCCCCTCCTTCTCTGTGTTGGTCCCAGAGCGCACAGGTTCAGCAGCCATTGCTTCTGTTGTGTCCGTTACGGTGCCATCAGTAACAGTCTGACAGTCAGTAGGGAATTGGAAAGCTGCCAGCCCCTTTAATGTAGAGGGAAATAAATGGCTCTTGCTGACAAACTGCTCCCTTCCAGAAGCTGCAGGGTTCTAGGAAGGCAGAGCTTCAGGGCTGAGATGGAGCGAGCAGATAAATCACGCTGGTGAAGTTCAGATAAAGCAGTTCTAGCGTGATGTTGTCCTTCAGCAGACGTTCAAGGCAGCCACTGACCCGGCTTCCTGATCTGCGTGCATGTTTCTCCATGCACTGGCTCTCCTTGAGCATCAAGGATTGTCGCTGATGATTCTGTTTTTCTTCTGCTCCTCTTCCAGAAAATCAACCATTTTCCCGGCATGATAGAGATCTGCCGTAAGGACTTGTTGGCTCGCAACCTTAACCGCATGCTCAAACTCTTCCCCAAGGAGTACAATATTTTTCCCCGTACTTGGAGCCTGCCAGCTGAGTGAGTGATACACATTAATGCAGCAGAGAGTAGGGGTATGAAATTACAAAGTGGGAACTACTGTGCTTGCCAGCTAGGGCTTGGAGGGGAGCGGCCTCTGAGAATGCATGGGGAATGGCATCCCCTACAATGTATGCAGTGCTGCTTGGCAGATAGCATGCCAGAGAGCTAAATCCTGGGAGAGGGACCCACTCTGAAAGCCAAAGAGCACTGGGCTAGATGGGAAGCCAACATCTGGGGAACATCCCTCTGCAGCTCACCGTGCCCAGCAGAGGTAACTGCAGAGCAATGAGAGGCTCTCTCCCCACGCAGGCTGGGTTCCATGCCCACTACTCACCCATGAAGGGTCAGTGTGGGGGGATGGGGCAGTCCCACACCACTGGGTGCGAGGGCTGCCCTCACAGCCCCCTGTACTTCTGCCGTCTTCTGCACTGGAACACTGTGATGGTGGAGGATGCTGAGAGAGTGCAACTCGTTGTGCTAAACAAAATACAGTTGTATGTAAACCATCACCAGGTTACTGAAACTTTGGGGCAGAAGGCCTGGCTTCTCTGATCCTATACAGGCAAATGATCACAGAAATGTAGCTGAGAGAGCACAAGATATCTGTTTTCAGACAGATTTTATTCTTAGCATTTCCTAAAAACAATGAAGTAGGGCTTCCATGGTGTGTTCTGTAGCTGAACTCTCCCCATGGTTAAAATGATTTTCTTAATATCTGACGTAAAGCATCTTTGCCAAACTGTCAGCACTTTAGCACTTCTCCTGTTTGCACTGGCCTTGGAGAACTGCAGTTTGCTCTGTGTTGCTAATAGTATCATGTACAGAAAAGCTACTGCCAAAGGTCCTCTCAGTCTTCCTTTCTGGGGAAGACTAACCTAGTTCTCTCAGTCTGTTTTTCCAGGCTGTGTTTGCTGGTCTCTGATTGCTCTTGGCACAGTTTTCTGGGATGTGTCCTGTTTGTCTCCCTGTTTCCCTATGTTTGGTGCCTGGGAAACAGTGTTCCTCCATCAACAGCACAAGTCAACTGGCATGTGGGCTTGACTCTTCAGGGCATCATACTCCCAGAGGAGCTGCTCTTGAAGACCAGCCTTGTAAGGTGATACGTGAGCGCAGCTTGAGAGCCTCTGTACCCTGCTCAGAGCATCCTGGCTGCAGCCTCCTGACCATTACTGATGAGCTGGAACAAAAGGGGATGTAAGGACTTGCGACAGCCTCCTCCTTTGTAGCCAGGGCTTGTTTATTTTCCTCTGATCCCTCTGCGGCAGCAGAGCCAAAATCTGAACTGGCTTCTGTGTGAATAGTGCTGACTGTTTCCTATGAACCTCCTGGTAGAGGTGGAGATGTGTGCAAGTAGAATTTGAAATGAGAAGAGCTTTGTTGGGTTGCAAAAGGACTAAGTAAGAACTGATGTAGACCAGGAATAGCTGTACTATTTCTCTGCTGCAGAACTTAGGTCTATGCTGGGCCACAGTACCATAGTTTGAGTATCTAAGTGTTACGAGAGAGGTGAGGGGCTCTTTTTCTGCAGCTTGTAACAATCACCCCTTCATTGTACAGCTATGGAGACTTCCAGGCCTACAGACGCAGAAGGAAAAACAGAACATTCATCTGCAAGCCAGACAGCGGCTGCCAAGGGAGAGGCATCTTCATAACACGTAATCCAGAGGAGATCAAACACGGAGACCATATGATCTGTCAGCAGTATATCTCTAAGGTAATGGGGACTGTCCTGAAATACACCTGGAGGATTGCAAATTCCTCACTCTTCAGCACCCTGCCTCCTCCTCGTGTCCTTTGCCCCACATCTCCTGAATCTGCGGCATGGCTTCATGCGATTCACAGCGAAAGCTTGCCTTTCCCCTCACTGCTGAGCTGCAGGAAGTGGCACAAGCAGTGCAGGTAGAGCAGCTGGCCTTGAGGAGTCAGCGGCACGCCTAGCAATGTTCCCTTATCTCATGCTTGCTCCTGCCTTTTTCCTCACAGCCTTTCCTTATTGATGGCTTTAAATTTGACATGCGTATCTATGTGCTGGTCACGTCTTGTGACCCACTGAGGATTTTTGTCTACGAGGAGGGTCTGGCCCGGTTTGCCACCATGAGGTACATCGATCCCAGCAAGAGAAACCTGGTAAAAAAAGGGAGGATTACAAAAAAACTCACATAGTAGCTGTAGGTTTTAGTCCCTAATTTGTCCCAGGGGCATTCCAGACCCCGAAGAGGCAGGGACTGATAGGTTTTGTGGGAACTAGCTTTCTTTTTTCTATTCTTCCCTCCCTCTCTGTCTCTTCCACACAAAAGGTGTTTTTGGAGTGTCTGAAGTAGATCTACTCCCAGGTCCCACGTCTGGGCTGTTCACTGGCATTATCACAGAATCTTAGAGGTGTCTGGATTAGGAGGTGCCTTGGAAGGTCTCAAGTGCAGCCTTCTGCTCAAAACTGGGTCAACAATACAGATCTGGTTTCTCTGAGTTTCACCCAGTTGGGTGTTGAAAATCTGCACAGATGGAGACTCCACAGCATCTCTAGGCAACACTGCTACTGCTGCTTGCCTCTGTGAGCATTCTCGGGTCTGCACCACTCCTTATCTGCCCGTGCTTCACGCAGGAGAGGGACCTGAGGATTACCTGGTGGTAGTGGAACAGCCTGGGAGAGGCGAGGAGGGGAACTGGGAAAGAAAGGTACAGACACAACGATGCCCATCTCTAAGCAGAGGTCCATAGCCTATAAAATCCCTAAAAAACATGGAATCCAGTGTTGGGTTGCTGCATTCTGGTCATGATCTAGCATCAGATACGCTTGCCCTAGAGCTGCATAGTTATATGCCCTCCCCTACTCCAATACGTATGTCTTGGAGAGGTCTTCTGCTTCAAATGAATAAAGGAAGAGGAAGAAACTGCAGAAATGTGCTGCAGCTTCTGTCTGGAGGAGTGCCTTCTTTAGTGGTGAGATTACAACTGGAATAGCATCTGTGGAGCTGACCCCCATGCTCTCCCCAAGAGATTAGGACAGTGGCAAGGAGTAGAGCTCTGTTTGCTCAAACTTCTGGCTGGGGAGTGTATCACCAGCATAATTAACTCCTTGCTGCAAGCCTCTGCCACAGAGAGAAGGCAGGAGTGGGTGAAGCTGGTGGCTAGATTAGTACAAATGGGGCTGTTGTTTCTGTTTACACTCTGCAATTAAGAGTAAATGAAGGTCTCTTGCGGTTCCTCTCTCAGGGTGATATCTGCATGCATTTGACCAATTATGCTATCAACAAACGTAATGCAAACTTCATCCAGGATGACATGATGGGCAGTAAGAGGTATTGTCTTGTCCAGGTACCACAATGCCTTGTGCACATCCTGCAGGAAAGCTGCATTGGGAACAATGATTTACTTCCATTTTTCTTGGGGGAAACGCGGTATGACAGGTGAGCTCTTATTGTCTCCTGTCTTCCTCACAGGAAACTCTCCACCCTGAATGCCTGGATGACAGATAACAGCTACAACACAGCAAAACTCTGGGAAGATATTGAAGATATAATTATAAAGACTCTTATTTCAGCTCACCCTGTGGTGAAGCACAATTACCAAAGCTGCTTTCCTAGCCACACTACCAGCTGTGCCTGTTTTGAGATACTGGGTTTTGATATTTTGCTAGACAGAAATCTGAAACCTTGGCTGCTAGAGGTGAGGAAGAAGTCTCTCGCTGTGTTGAAGCAACTCTGAAAGCAGCAGATAGCTGAGAGCTTGCCTGTCTGGAGGAAGCTCAAGAACAAGGGGTGGTGGGATGAACAGAACTTATTTGATTAAACTAGGCCACCTCACTCATAAAATTAGACAGGAAGACAAGTGGCCAAGCAATCTGCTGCAGGCTAAGCAACCTCAATTCACCAGATCTAAGAACCTGTTCCCTATATACCCTCTCTAACAGCAGGGAGTTTCCTGAACCTTAGAGCTCCTTGATCTGTAACAGCATCCTGAATTTATGATAGCCACCCTGCTCCTGTAGTCTGGTGGGGCACAGAGGCTGAACAGTCGCAGTGTGGATGGGCATCACACTGCAGAAGGGACAGGACAGAACCAGATGCTGTGCGCAGCTTCCTGCTTTTTGTCACTGTTGGACTTGATCCTTATGGGTCTCCTCTAACTCAGAATATTCTTTGATCAGTGGAAAGCATGCAGTGGGGCGGGCTGGGGCCGGGGAGCTTGCTGCGGGCAGCAGTCTGAGTGCCAGGAGTTGCCAGGTCAGATGAGCTGCTTGTTTTGGCAGGTGAACCACTCTCCCAGCTTCACCACAGACTCTCGCCTGGACCGTGAGGTGAAGGATGCTCTTCTCTGTGACACCATCAACCTGATAAATGTGCATGCCTGCAGCAAAAGGAAAGTGTTGGAGGAAGACAAACAGCAGGCAAAGGAACGACTCCTGCAGACCCATCAGACGCCCACCAAATGTGCATCCAGGTACTGCCCTTCCCCACAGTGCTGCAGGTCCCTAGTGAGGAAAGACAGGCTGTGATGTTTAACCTGCCAGAGGATGCAGCTCTGTACAGCCCCTGAGAAGAGATCTCCCAGGCCATCAGCACCCTGGACAGGAATAGCCAGGACTGGTCTCAGAGGCGATCCAGGGCTCCCTGTGCTCTGGTCCCTGAGCTTCCCCACAGAGCTGCGCCTGCTCTGCACATCCTGTGCCAGCATCCCCAGGCCCACAGTGACACTCAGGACAGACCACAGCACTGCTTTGGGAACCCAGAGCACCTGGGGGCACAGGGCCCTTCTCCAAAGCAGGGTTCCTTTCCCAGGGTTGAGCGTTTTCCCACCCTTTTTGTCTGCATGCCCTTTCATGATTAATTAATCCACATGGCCTCTTGAGGCCATTTTAGATGAGCCTGCTGCCCAGGCTTTTCCTGCTGTGCGGGGTGAGGCAGGAACTCCCTCCAGCTCCCATTTCAATTAGGAGACCTGGGAAAACTACAGGCTGGAGAAGTGAGCTTGTTACCCCCCTATGCCTCATGTCTTGGCAGCCCCAGCTGCTCCGAGCTCCCTGCTGGCTGAAGAGCTCCCAGCTGGGTGCAGAGTGGCAGGTACTCCTTGTACAGGCACATTGTCATCAACCTTCTCTGGTAACCAGCTTAGCTGGGTGAAAAGACCGAGGGCAGGGTGTGAGCCTGGCAGCAGGGGAGACATCTGAAAATGCCTCACCAGCATTCACTGAAGAATGAAGATGAAGAAATGGATGAAGAAATGGGAGCTGTGCTGGTTCCCGGCAGTGAACCTATGTGAAACCAGCTCCCAAATAGGGAAAGATGGGGGCAAAAAGCTATGTAGGTCCATTGTCTCTCAGGCAGTAAAACACTGGAACCTCCCATCACAGCTCCCTGCCTGCCTGTGCTTTCTCCTGGTTTGCAGGCGCGAGGAGTTAGAGAGCAGCCAGGCAGCCTGGCTCTCTCAGGCAGAGGAGTATGAGAACTCGCACCTGGGCAGCTACCGGCGCATTTACCCAGCACATGGAACTGACAAGTACGAGCCATTTTTCAAGCAGAGCAGCTCCCTCTTCCAGGAAACAGCATCATCCAAAGCACGAGAGGAGTGTGCCAGGTACGTTCCTCCTGCAGAAAACCCACTCCTCATGGGGTGGCACAAACACTGCTTCCTTCTGATCCTTTCTTTGGGAGCGAGCCTGTTGTTTAAGGGAAGTAAGCTGGGGAGATCTGGAAAGGGGAGAGTCTGCATGTGCTGTGTTGCCATGGCAAAGCAACTTCTGCAGCATGTACCTTTGAGAGGCAAATGCAGTACTCCATTGACTTTTGGACTCTGGAGGCACATGTTGAAAGCGTCCTCCTCCCTTCTCCCCCTTCTGGCAGGCACAGCCTAATTCATGGGCATTTCTTACAGCACCGAGTCTCTCTTAAAAGCACTCCTCGTCCATTTCTTGGCACGCTTTCATAATGGTCTATTCACCACAGAACTTCTGACTGCAGTAAAATGTCTTCAGACTGAAGTCTTTGCAGTGGTCTGCTATTATGCCTCTTATGGAACTACTGACCAACACAGCTCTTCTGTGGCAGGCAACAACTGGAGGAAATTCGCATGAAGAAAGAAAAGTTTGAAGCTGTTACCAGGAAGCAGAAAAAAGAGAAGAAAGGGGAGCTGCAGGGAGAGTCAGCCATGGACAAGTCCACGATCCAAAACAAAACCACAGCTCCTACAACCCACCTCGCCTACAGAAGCACCAGGAGGTGGGATAAAAAGGTACCTTGTTTTTGTCAGTGCTCATCCGTGGGGCTGTCAAAGGCAATCCATAGCTCTAGGAACAGAGCTGGGCCATGCAAGGCTCTGAAGGAACAGAAGTACGAGGCTGGAACTCCCCTCTCTGAATTCAGGGGGCTGATGGCTGGTGCTGGGAGGCACTTGTAAGCACAGTGTTGTCCTTCCCTGCAGTGCCACCCACTGGGATGTTTGTCCCACTCCACCCTGAGGTCTGTAATTCTCTGTAGGGTTCAGAGCAATCTGTGACTTTGTATATCTTGTCCATTACCATAGCTTCAACTTTGCTGTAACTCCGGTGTTTCTTTCCTACGACACAGCGCGTGCAATATGACTCCATGCAACCCCAGGACATCCTGGAAGATGAAGAGAAGAAAAGAGTGAATGCTCTCGTGAGGCGTAAGAACCTTATCCGAGGCCTGGGCATCATAGATCAGCTCTCCCAGCTGCTTCCCACAACTGAGAGATCATCTGACAGCCCCAGATCCTGCGCTGTTACCTCCAAGACCCAGGTAACTGAAGACTGCCCAGATCCATCCTGCAAGGCCAACACAGGGCACAGTCATTTGTGGGAGGATTGTGAGGAATGAATCGTGGGCATGAAACATCTTTGGTGTGGCTCAGTTAAATGAGATCCAACATAGTGTCTGGGTCCCTGGGTTTTCCTATAGTTCTGTGACTTTATCCCTTTCCAAAAGGGTGCACTGGGGGCATGCCAGTCACCGACACAGAACCTCTCCTCAGAAGTTCCCTCTCATTGCTGTTCCAAAGGGCAGACTGCAATATTAGTGCCTTTTGGACACGGCTGTCCCCAGCACGCAGCATACCATGGCCTGCTTCTCCAGTGCCGCAGTATGCCTCTCCTGGCTAAATAAGAGTAATTCCTGGGTAGTTCTTACAAGCTAGGAACACTAAAATGCGTTCCTAGCATAACACATAGATAAGAAGCACAAACATTAAATGCGGACTCAAAGGAAGCGTGGAAATGTCTAAAAAAGTCTTTCAGTGAATTCTGCACTGCAAACAATGCCTCTCCCTAAAGTCCTTGCTCTCTGCATTACACAAGTCCCCCCCCCAGGGAAGATGAAGAGTTCACTGCACATTTCCTGACCGTGCATGTGCTGGAAACACCACAGAGCTCAGCCCTCAGTGTGGGGCTGAGTCATCCTCACTCTGCCAAGAGCATGCTGTACTGTAAACCCTGGGCTTTGCTTCTGCCACATCCTGGGTTATCTCAGGGTGCACAGCCAAAGAAACGTGGGCTGTGCAGGGATTGCACCAGAGGAACCTGCATTTGGACCTAGCATTAAAGCAGATGTTTGATTGTCTCAGACTTAGTCTTGGGTACCAAGCCAGCTCCCAGACCAGGCTACAGGTGCTAGTCTTCTAAAGGCAGATGAGGAGGAAGCCAGCAGTCCGCTATCTGTGGACTCCAGGAGGCAATAAGGGCTGTAATAGAGCACTGATGGTGGCTGTCACCTGATATGTCGGGGAAGTGCTAATTCTGGACCAGCAATTAACAAAAAGCCTTGCAAGGGCCACTGCCTCTTCCAGCAGCACCATCTGCTTCCAGAAGAGCCTCAGAAGGCTCACGCCTCAGAAAGATGCTGATACCAGAGTTCAGGAGTTATTCAGGACATAGGAGTATCCTAGTACCTTACAACAAACTGCAAATGGGCCCTTGAATTTAAGAAGCGTGAGATGTGATTTGATCTGTAAGAACTGATGGTAGCTGCCTTTTATGCTACCAAAGCAGAGCTGAACCTGAAACCCCAAGCTCTGCCTAACATCTGGACAGATGTTTTTTGGAAGCAAAGGATCATGTGGGGCTGGGTCAGACCCTTAATCAGTGACGTCCCCCAGACAGCTCCAGCATTTCTTTCCACAAGCCCTGCTGCAACTCAGAGCAACATTATGGACAGAGCATGGGAGTCTCTGAGCACTGCTGCAGGCAGATCAGACACCATCCCCTTAGATGGTCTGGATCTAAGACTGAGACATGCTCAGGGGAGAAAATGCAGGGAGATGTGCAGCGAGCACCTGCAGGTGGCCAGGGAAGACTTTTCCTTCCTGCCTCTTGCCAAGGCCTCCAGAGCTAAGCTGCGGCTGCTTTCTCTCCTTCCAGCCGCAGTTTCTCTGGGACATGCTGCAGGGCCAGCAGCCCTCCTGCTTGATGAGAGTCATCCCCCTCTCGCTCCCAGGAGGCACCGCCCGGCCTTCAGGACAGCTGTCCGCGCACAAGCCCAGCACCAGGGCCCAGCTGCCAGCTGGCCAGGGCTCTGACCCCACCGTGGGCACCCTCTTGGTTCAAGGCCAGAGCATCCCTTGCCGAGAGCAGCACAGGGTGCGGCATGGCCCCCAGCCACAGAACAGGGGCTGCTGGTGGAGCCAGGCTGCAGAGCCAGCAGCGGCCACCCAACCCTGCACCAAAACCAGGGGACGGCCTGTGAGCACCCAGCAACAATCTGGAGCCAGAACCAAGGCCAAAGGATGTGAGTGTGCATTATCCCGCCTCAGCTCTGCCTTCGCACACTGTGCATGCAGAGCCAGGGGCAGACACCTGGAAGCTCTGGATGTGCTTGGGTGCTGGGGTGGGACGAGCAGGGGGGATGCACGGAGATGCTCTGCGGTGGAAAGGGCAGGGAGAGGAGCAGGGGGTGCCTACACCGAGCACCCCGCAGGGAGCAGCAGTGCTGCCGCTGTGCGCCCGTCCCCACCTCCGTCTGTGCTCTTGCAGGTGACACCGAGCAGCCACTCTGTGCAGGCAGCGCCCACCCCAGCTTCTGGGGACAGCCGGCCCTGCCCAGCCAGTCTGTGGACGATGGCATCTTGAGTTGTGTCACAGCCCAGGAGCTCATCATCGCCTCTGCCGCCCTCGGGCCACACACGTGCACCGTGTGCTGTTCCAGCGCCGCGAACGACTGCAACGCCAAGAGCGCAGGTAAGGGGCAAAGCGAGGCAGAAGCGGCAGTGCGGAGAGCGACGGCCCTGGGCCCAGACCCCGCCCCGGGGCCGCCCCTCCCGGCCGCGGCCATGGCGGCGTTGGTGCGGCGGGGGCTGCGTGCCGTCTCACTGCTGGCCGGGCCCCCGCGGC
>WBMW01006254.1:19895-57835 GCA_013396635.1 Penelope pileata | reverse complement strand
GTACACAGGAGGCCTTGGTGGCACCGCACCCTGGTCAGTTTGTCAGTACTTTTAGTTGAGCTTTATGTTGGCGTTTCAGAATATTCAGTTAGAATTTTGATCTTATCTGGCAATTTGGCCTTCCAGGTTTATTTTGAGAATATCTCATTTTTTTAATCCCCTTTCTCTCAGAATGCTGTGCTTCTGTATTTTCTAATTTATCAATTTATGGAAGATTTAAAGACAGTGTGGAATTCAGTTTTTTATGTATAATTAATTGTTAATATTATTTTCTTTTCCTTTTTGTTTTGTTTTTGTATAGTCTCTATAATCTTTCAGTATTGAGATCCTGCGCTGTTATTAAATAGGTTTTTATTTTAGCATTTTGTTTGAAATTCACTGACATTTTATGCAGACAGCTAATTTTGTGATACTTTTTACATTTTTTATTAATGCCATAATTTGGAGACTTTTTTGTACCCTAATGTATAGCAGGGTAGGAGCTCTTAACATGTAGGCCATTGTTTGCTATGGAAAATATCCATGTCATATCAGGCATAAAATGTTAGGTGAATGCTTTTGTAGGTGCACACCTACATACTATCTAAATACTTAGTCACTTTCACAGTACTGTGGTTTCATACTCCACATTTTTTCGAGGTTGTTCCACATGGACTGTTCTTAGTATGTGAAGGAAACTGTAATAAAACTCATGAACATCTTTTTGCCTTTAGTACAAGTACAAAGAAGGATATCGCAAGCAGCTTGGCCACCACATTGGTGCCCGTAACATAGAGGACGATCCCAAGATGATGTGGTCGATGCACGTTGCCAAGATCCAGAGTGACAGGGAGTACAAGAAAGCCTTTGAGAAGACAAAGACGCACTTCAGCAGCCCAGTGGACATGCTGGGAGTCGTGTTGGCCAAGAAATGTCAGGAGCTGGTCAGCGATGTTGATTACCGTCACCATCTGCATCAGTGGATGTGTCTGCCAGACCAGAATGATGTTATCCATGCTAGGAAGGCCTATGATCTGCAGAGTGATGTACATACCTCTCGTATCATTTTTGGGAGGGATGTGTTTGTTTTATGTAGGTGGATGAGGACATCACTTACCAATGTAACAGAACAAAGATTTTAAGACATTTTTGAAGTTTTATGACTTACTGAAACTCTGATCTCCAATAGGATATGTTAACTCATTGATATTTAAATGAAATTCTGTGTTTTGGGCTATTTGGGCCATTTGTCATTTGCCTTTATGTGAAACTTGGATAGTGGTTTCACCGTGTATCTTGACGGAATGCAGTGACTTCTAAGATTTTATCTGGTCTTCGGGAATTATTTGTGTTAGAAGGTGATAGGGAGTTTACTTAAATAGTTGTGAAAAGATGTACTCTGTAAATAACCTTTTTTTTTTTTTTCCCCCCCAAATAGATTTGCTACAAGTCAGACCTTGAATGGTTGCGAGGCATTGGTTGGGTCCCAATTGGTTCCTTGGAAGTTGAAAAAGCCAAGAAGGCAGGAGAGATCTTAAGTGATAAAATATACCGTCAGCCTCCAGACACGATCAAGTTTACTAGTGTTACTGATTCTCTAGAGATGGTCTTAGCCAAGCATAATGCAGAGACGATGAATAAGGTGAGTCTTGATTCAATTTAGAAACGTGTCAGCATTCTTTTGCTTAGCCATGGAGACAGAGGTCTAGAAACACAAGTCGGTGATTGCTGCGTGAGTTTTCAGCACAGGAAGACTTTAAAAATCTAATTTACATTTTTGGTAATCAGCACGTAACTTATTTTTAGCAAGTGCTAGTGTACGTTACACTATCTTCCAAGTTGCCAGGTTAAATTGTAATTATCAGTTGTGAAGCTTTCTACATACTCTAGTATTTATCTCGTAGTATGTTATCTTTCATTTAATTTTTAATTTAACAATTTAACTATTTGTCTAATAAATCTAATAGTTTATTAAGTATATCTAGTATTCTAGGAATTAATAAATTGCTTCAAATACTTCAATAATTAATTGTTTCAAAGCAATCTTTGAAATATCTGTTTTTTAAACAATTCAGCATAGTTCTTGTAATGTAACAATTTTTCTGAATCTGCAGCCCTAATCTCAGTCCTGTGCTTGTCAATAAAACCATTTCCTCTTTTGGTGAGGCATTGTTTGTAGAGTTTAGATCTCTGTGTGTCTGAGCAGCGTTCTGTGGGAAGCTCTTTTTCTAAATATTTTCTTTCAAACAGTATTCTTTCTGCATTACAATTTCTTAACCTGGAAAGCAAGTATCTGGAGAAGTGAATATAAAATCTCTTTACTATGTAAGAAGTATGGATTTTTTAGACTTGGAGTACAATTCTGCAATTGTTATGTTTTAGGGGATTTCCAAATAGTATTCTTTTTTTTTTTTTCCTTGCTTAACATATGTTATTTCTCTTGCAGCGTTTGTATACTGAGGCCTGGGATAAAGACAAGACCCAAGTCCACATAATGCCCGACACGCCTGAAATCACACTAGCAAAACAGAACATGCACAACTACAGTGCGGTGAGTGTGTTAGATCTCCATATGTAACTGGCCCGTGTCATGACTGTATCATCAATGTTCTGATAAACCTAAGGTAGATGATACCATCAATTTCTTTAAGTAACACCAAATATTTGTCATGAAAAATGTGACTTTAAAAATATAATTTGCATTTTTATACAGTAGTATGTACAGGACAATGTACATACATCTGTGAGCACTGCTTAGAAGAAATTTTAGAATAAGTTCACCTCTGGTGAATTTTGGGGGGTTTGTTCTGTCATTGTGCGTGTTGTTGGAAAGGTGCAAAATTCATTCCAATATTGGAAATACATAAAAAAAAATTTCCAGCACAATTGTGATGAGTATTGTTCCCTGTGTTCAATGTTAGCTTAGGCAAATATATCCACATCAGTAAGAGGTGGCTTTAGAAAGTTTTATTCTACTTGTATATGGAGGAATAAATCAAGTAGTAATCTATGTTATGTTACTGAAATATTGAAAGAAAAAGCATTAATCATTAATGTATTTAGCAAAAATCTTAGTTCGATATAAATTCATATGAACTACTGATCTGGGGATTTGAGTTAAGGAAGTTAGATAAAACTGGCTTAGAATAAATCTTAATTTTTTACCTACTCACAGGCAATTTGTTTTGCAAAGAATGTAATATATGGAGTTTAGTTACATTAATCCTATTGTTTAATTCTTCATCTAGAAACTCTACAAACAAGCCATGGAAGAAGCAAAAAAGAAAGGCTATGATTTAAGAAGCGATGCTATCCCCATTCAAGCTGCCAAAGCATCCAGGCAAATTGCCAGTGATGTAAGACACTAATTATTTATTTTTTTAATTTTTGTGTGTGTGTGCTGACATCTGATCTCTACAACCTGAAAACTATTAGTTGAGTTCTGTAAAGGACATTTTAATTTAACTCTGATCTCAAAAAGCGCATGTTGAAAATATGTTATTATATATGTTTAAAGACCTAATTGTAAAAATTATGGACAGTATGATGCTGCTGTTTTGTTTTTGGCTGCATTTTTAATTAACTCTTAAAAAATATATTATCTGTAAATCAGGATTATTTCTCACTAATAGAAATAGAGAAGAATGTCTTTTCAAAAAAAATTGCTAATTTATGATTCTAATACAAATCTCAGAAATGTAACTTGATGATCTATGTTATTAGCCCTAGAACTACTAGGGCTAGGGCTAGAACTACTTTAAATGTATATTGTTGGCTGTAGGTTATAGGGAATTTGGGACAGTTTATTATTCGAAACATTTTAAATGGGAAACTGATATCATATTCCATATAGAAATATAATATCTTGATTAATATTTCAGTACAAGTACAAAGAAGGGTATCGCAAGCAGCTTGGCCACCACATTGGTGCCCGTAACATAGAGGACGATCCCAAGATGATGTGGTCGATGCACGTTGCCAAGATCCAGAGTGACAGGGAGTACAAGAAAGCCTTTGAGAAGACAAAGACGCACTTCAGCAGCCCAGTGGACATGCTGGGAGTCGTGTTGGCCAAGAAATGTCAGGAGCTGGTCAGCGATGTTGATTACCGTCACCATCTGCATCAGTGGATGTGTCTGCCAGACCAGAATGATGTTATCCATGCTAGGAAGGCCTATGATCTGCAGAGTGATGTGAGTAAATTGTTGAATTTGTAATACATAATTAAATATACTGTGTTTTGTACAAAATATTTTGTACAAAAGGTGCCTTAGCCTCTTGCATCAGGCTTATTCATAGAGATGAAATGTTAGTATACTGTTATCAAACTTGTATTTAATTCTGTTTTCTTTGTCCTTAACCCAAGATGTAATTTATTGCTAGCTCTGATATTTGTGAAGATCTTCAATAACTTCCTTTTTGTTATTTAAAAATCAAATTTTTTCTTCAGAAATTAAAATTTAAAAACCGTATGCTGCTACTATCCAGAAAGATATAAAATTCCTAGTATGGAATAAGATATTTATATGTCTTTTAGTATTGCATACACTTGCATATATATGATGAACTTTCAAAATTTTTCAGGCTGTTTATAAATCTGACCTGGAATGGCTGAGAGGTATTGGATGGGTTCCTATTGGTTCCTTGGAAGTTGAGAAAGCTAAGAAAGCTGGAGAAATCCTTAGTGATAGGAAGTACCGCCAACCAGCAGACCAAATTAAATTTACTAGCGTGACGGATTCTTTGGCTATGGTCTTAGCTAAGCAAAACGCTGAGATAATGAACAAGGTGAGTTTGTGGTTTTGTTTCTTTTTTGTTTTTCTTAAAAACACTGTTATTACTAGTTAGTAGAATTTCTTGATAAGGTGAAAAGTACAAAAGTAAGACTATACACTGTTTTCTTATGGACTTGGAGAAGATGAATGTGCGAATTCAGCCTTTGCACAGGAACAGTGTGCATTATCTTAGGGCTCTATCTGAACTAAACACTTAGGTGAAGTTTTTCAAAACATTTTTACCAAGTCACATATTATTTATGAGCAATACTAAGAATTTTGGTGAATGTCTCTCTTCTTCCCATCCCATCTGAAATCTAACTTTTAAATGGCTATTCGGTCTGGTTTTTCTGTTTTGTTAAAGCTACTTCACTGTAAAAAACTCATCTCTGCCTGAACAGGATAAATATCTTCACAGTTCTTGTGCAACAGTGTGAAATCTGCAGGGACTGTGTTCTGGCAAAGTGTTAGGGTATGTACAGAGAACATGAACATGCTATAAGATGGGATATAGCAGAATATCGAGGCATTTATTGCAGCTGCTATAGTGCTGCATTGCTAACTGAGTGTCAGATACTGTATGATGATCAAGTTTTGAAGAAATATATGCTCTCTGTTAATGAGGATTCTATCATTCATCTTAGATCTGGAGGATGAAAATCAGAATATAACTACTCTGTCTCTTCAGTGAGAAAAATCAATCAAACAACTCTTACAAATACAGCAGAATAAAGAATATAATTTTCCTCCTACAGCATTTTCCTAGCAACCTTAAATCAATTGCTGGCCCAACTTAGCCTGAGAAATGGAAGAAGGATGACTACTATAACAGGATATTTGAAAGTTACTTGAACTATCTGGAAGTTTGTAAAATACTTTCTTTGGAGAAATATATTGGTTTGGTTATATACATCTTGTTCTCCCTCAATATTTTGTTTCTTTTATATCATTGATAGATATATGTTTGATGAATACTACTTTCAAGCTTGCAGTCTTGGCATCATTACACAGTTAATCTTCTTAAAAGAATCTGTTCTCCTCTCTCCTAGCGTTTATATACAGAAGCCTGGGACGCAGACAAAACGTCAATTCATGTCATGCCTGACACCCCAACAATTTTATTAGCAAAGGCCAACGCAGCTAATGTTAGCCATGTAAGAACATTTAATCTTAAAATAAAGTAATGGAAATTGGGAAATTAAGTAAGCATTTCTTTAACCATAAAGATCTTTTAAAATATACTTTTACTTACTTACTTTATACTTACTTTAAAATTTTCAGAAAGAATATGAAATGTAGAACTTCCATCTTTATGAATACTCAGAGGCCATTTTCTGTCTTCTTTTGTGTAGAAACTTTATATACAAGCCTGGGAAGATGCCAAAAAGAAAGGTTATGACATGAGAGCTGATGCAATTCCAATTCGAAGTGCAAAGGCATCAAGAGATATTGCAAGTGAAGTATGTTCTTCCTTTACATTTGTTCTTAGTTGGTGAAACAAGGATCAAGTAAAAAGCTACATAAGACATAAAAAAAGTATGGTGTATTAGATTCATATAGAAGGCCTACGAACACAGAATTCAGTGCAGAAGAATAACGGACATCGACTTCTAAAAGAAAAATCGCTTTGCAATTCCTGAAATTAAACAGATACTAGAACATAATTAATCACTATAAATTTAGTAAAATTTATGCAACAATATATGCATTACACATTTCTGAACTATGAATGAATATATTCTATTAGGTTAAAAAAAAAATTCATTCATGACCAGTATCAATACATATCTTGTTATAATTCTTTTCTCGTTTCCTAGTACAAGTACAAAGAAGCCCACGAGAAGCAGAAAGGGCACTACGTTGGGTGCAAAACTGCCAAGGAGGATCCCAAGCTGTCATGGGCTGCAAAAGTCATGTTGCTGACCAACGACCGCCTTTACAAGAAGGCGTACAACGATTCAAAGACCCACATCCACATACCAGTCGATGCAATGTCAGTGCAGGCAGCCAAGGAGTGCCAGACACTGGTCAGTGATGTTGACTACCGCCATTACCTTCACCAGTGGACCTGTCTGCCTGACCAGAATGATGTGATCCATGCGAGGAAAGCCTACGACCTACAGAGCGATGTGAGTGAGAATATCTGCAGAAAAGCTTTCTGGCAGGTCTTAGACATCTACATGAAACCTAATAGTGCAGCCAGTCCCTGTGTATTTTTTTAATTTATTTAGATGACCCTGCATTTTAAAAGACAGTTAATTTTCTTGCAATGCAAAGGAAACTCATAGCTCTGTATGTAAAGGACTTAGTAGGCTACACTGTCAGCAATTACGATTTGATTTTTAACTGTTGGCGAAGCAGTTCAGGGAAAGACTTGTACATATGTAAGTATGTACATATGTATGTGTATCTCTGCACACATAGTTGTCTCTGCAATGGCAGTAGCCCTTGTTTTTTTTGTAGAACGTGTACAAGTCAGACCTGGAATGGTTGCGGGGCATTGGCTGGCTGGCAGAAGGTTCTGTGGATGTGGTTAAAGCCAAGAAAGCCCAAGAACTCCTGAACGAAAGGTTGTACCGCACACGGCCGGAGCAGTTGAAATTCACCAGCGTAACCGATGCACCGGATGTTGTCCAGGCTAAGATCAATGCTATGCAGCTCAGTGACGTAAGCTTACGTTTTGCTTACCCTTCGTTTGTGCGTTGATATTTCTGTGTGATAGAGACTACAGTTTCAATTGTGAGAATGGTTAATTTGAAACCAATGAGATGAACATTGCTAAATCATTCCCACAAGTTGTGTTTTGGTGTTGTTGGGTTTTTTTTGGATGTTCAGACCACAGTGAAATGCCATTGCGCTTCCTCTCTCCTTAGCATCTGTACCGCGAGGCCTGGGACAAGGATAAGACGCAGATTTCCATACCTTCTGATACTCCCGTGATGCTGCAGTCCAAAGTCAATGCCCTGAACATCAGCAATGTAAGAGAATAAAATGAGATATGCGTGAAATGTTATTGCCTGCAGTGTGCCAACTGCTCATAGAGTTTTTGGCCTGTCCTCTTTTAGATTTTTGCCATAAAAAGTGGCACCTTCTAACGCTGTTTTCTAGTGTGGTTGTGTAGTGAACTGTAGGTTCCTTCTAAGAGCTGCCTGTGCAGAGTGTCGTTAGTGACTGTGCATGTATTGTTAATGACCCAGACATTCATCAAGGAATCCGTGCCATTGTATCCTCTTGCAGTCCTTGTGAATATGAAATTGATGGAATTGTGTCTGTAGAACGTGACAGCACCGGTGTGTTTTGTCCTATACTCTGCAGATCCCTGTGGATGGGATAACAGGCAAGGAGCCACCAGCCTTGCTTGATGGTCACGTGCTTGCGAGCAGGGTTGGAAGTTCAGTGTGTAATTACACAGGACTTGTCCTCCCTTTGACAGAACCTGGCAAATAATTTTCATGGTGCTGTTGAAGGAGTCTGTAGACTCATTGCCCCCAAAGCGTTGCAGATGTGTGTTGTTTCGCCCCCTATTTTTATGGGACTAACACTGGAGTTACTGTAAGACAGGAAGAAGTTTCTTGTTTTGCATTTTCAGCATGAAATGACTGGGAATTTTTGGCTGGAAACTACATTCGCTCCCAGACATTCTTAATGTTGAACATGATGTTAAATATTATTCAAAAAGTACCAAATGTGATTGAGTCAGGACTGAAATATTTCAGCTGTTACTACAACAAGCATTTCAATTCCTTGCTTTTTTTTTTTCCCTGAGTTTCTTGTGATCAGACATGCAATAATCTTCAGTTTCTGATTTTCCACAGTCATCAGGGAACTAAAAAGCATGTTATTTACCGAGCCATAGTAATGACAGCAAGTTCAGGGAGGCTGACCGGGCATCTGTGGGCCAAGATGCCACTAAAGACATAGCCCTCGTGTTTTTGTGCTTGATGTCCTGGGTAGCTTGGGCCTTTACAGAGACATGAAGGCTTTTCGGTTTCTATTCAGTCTTGTTAATGGACTAAGCCACTCAACCTACGCTCACTTTCTTGGTCGCTCTAGGAAAAGACTGGTAAAGGGAGAAGCCTCTAGCAGGTGTAGGAGGCTTCACAGCTCAGCAGGGCTTGGATTCGTTTTCTCAGGAGAAGAGATGTTTTGTCTCCACCATCTCTGCTCCTGCAGTTGAGTGTGTGTGAACAGAACCTGTGACGACTTCAGAGCTGTACAGAATTCAGCACTGGTCATGGAGGTGTGCGACTCTGCCACTGGGACTGCTTGTGTGGGACCTGTGTGGTGAGGTCGTACACATGGTCAGCAGTAGCCTTCAGTGGGTTGCTGTCATGTGTTTTCAGGGATGTAAGTGCTGGGTCCTTCTATTGACTTTTGTGCCTGCTTTAATTTTTGAAATGTGAGTTTTCTGCTACGACACCTGTGGGGATCATTACTGCACTTCACCAGATACAGGGGACAAATAAAACATTGAAGTTGTTAAACGGGAGAGAATAGGTATTAAGAAAGCCATTGCTATCAGAGAATGTTGACTGGATGTAACATGGGTGATCAATTTTCTTTGCAGAAACATTATCAGAAGGCCTGGGATGAGGCTAAGGCGAAAAGCTATGACTTTAGAGCTGATGCCATTCCCATCAAGCATGCCAAGGCTTCCAGGGACATTGCTAGTGAGGTATGGTCCCCTCTTAATGTGTTTGTCCTGTCTTGTCTCTTCCCTTGTCCAGCTTGGCAGAACTGGGAGAAGTGCATCTCAGATAGGTGCAGTGCATGGGATGGGTTTGTGACCCTGTGTTGTTTTAAAACCTGTTCCTAGTGCTTCTTCCTTTCTCTAGCATGAAGCTCTGCCTAGGGGTAAGTGCTCCGCTCTTAGGATGCTGTGTGATACGCTTGTCAGATTCCTAGGAGTGCTAGATAGCAAAGTCTCAATTTTCAGATACCAAGAAACAATGTAAAACTGATTTTGACAGTGCCACAGTTGTGGCAGCTCCTGAAAACTTGCAGTTTCTGTAATCCTCCTACCAAATACTTTCTCCTTAAGGATGTGGAGTGCAGCTGATGCTTGGAGTGCTCTTGCAGAGCAAGCTGAGTTTCCACTTCAGTACCCTTTTTCATTGCTTCTGAGCATTAGGAAAAGGCAGGTGTGTTTTTGAGAGACTGTGGGTGACTTGGGGAGCACACGTTTTAGGTGCTGGAGAGACTGCTCATTTAGTGGATGGGAGTTTTCTCTATGGTGAGGCAGTGCCTGTGGGAAATGTGTCAAAGGGTTGACAGCTTAAGAAGCCAAAGGCCCTTTGTTCATCGGTTGTGTTCAGGTGAGAAACGTGTGGTGGCTTATGTTCTTTTTCCTTTTCTTAGTACAAGTACAAAGAAGCCCACGAGAAGCAGAAAGGGCACTACGTTGGGTGCAAAACTGCCAAGGAGGATCCCAAGCTGTCGTGGGCTGCAAAAGTCATGTTGCTGACCAACGACCGCCTTTACAAGAAGGCGTACAACGATTCAAAGACCCACATCCACATACCAGTCGATGCAATGTCAGTGCAGGCAGCCAAGGAGTGCCAGACACTGGTCAGTGATGTTGACTACCGCCATTACCTTCACCAGTGGACCTGTCTGCCTGACCAGAATGATGTGATCCATGCGAGGAAAGCCTACGACCTACAGAGCGATGTGCGTATGTGTAAAGATGTGATATTTACTGATGTTGTTTGGTTTATTATATCTTTATTGTGATTGTATGATATTAGACAGTCACAAATGTTTTGCTTTTAGATCATTTGTCCTGTAATCTCATCTACAATACCTTCTTTTTAACCATTTCTATAAGTATTGGTGTTATCTGTAAACTTAAAAGGGCTTTAAGAGATATCTGCTGTGTTTCATATTCTTTTAGAGTACTGTGATTTGGAGGTGATGTAGAATTTATCTGTCTTTGATGTTACTTAATAGTTAATGACTATTTTTTCTTTTAATCCTTTCCTTTAATTGTTTTATTACTTCTCTATCCCTGAGCCTTTTTGAAGATGTTCATTAGTATCAAAACTATGTAAGATTGCAGCTTAGATGTTTTTGTGCTGATTTCAAAGCAAGTGGAGTCAGTGCAGGTGGTTTTCTGCTTTGTCTTTGCAAATTAATTAGACAACCGTCACTCTTCCTCTATGTCACTTGAGCTTCAGAGGTGAGATTCATCCATCATCCTTGTTGAAGAATTTTTTTGATTAAAATCTAGATAATGTTGCCTGCTACCACTTCAGGTGTTTTGCTGGTCAGCTCTACTCCCCAATATCTCCATACCTGTTTTCCCTTTTTTTCTTTTTATCTCCTTTATGTCTTCTTTCAAGGTGTGCAGCATGTTTTTGTGTTTGGACATAAATCGTTGAGTTGACTAGAGGAATAAATATTTTGAAGGGAACAGGAAGACTCCTTTAAGATCTTAATAATCCTCTTATCATCCTTGTTACCCATTCTGTTCAGTTACTTCCCTGCTATTTAATTTCATAAGGTTTAGAACACAGGCTTACTTACTGGACTGAGTATCTCTTGTGTATAAAAAGGATTAATCTAGGTCTTGTTTACTGGACATTTTCTAAAACATATACTGCTTTGTGTAGTTTAAAATAATTAAGACAGTCATTTTAAATACATTTTATTTTTCTGACCATCTCCGACACAGGCTGTTTATAAGTCAGACCTGGAATGGCTCCGTGGAATTGGCTGGTTGCCTAATGAGTCTCAGGATGTTAAGAGAGTGAAGCATGCCCAGGATCTCCTGAGTGACAGGGTGTATCGCACACCTATTGAGAGCCTGAAGTACACCAGTGTCGTTGATTCTCCAGACATTCTTCAAGCTAAAGTGAATGCTGAACAACTCAGCATTGTACGTTACAATGTTATTGAATTCTTTCATTGCTTGGAGGCTATAAACAGTTAAACAGAAATGTCTCTCTTAAAATGTAAAGTTGATTTGTGGTATTTTGAGTTCTCTTATGCTTTTCAAGACATTTCATTTTTTAGAGATGATAATTCAGGAGAGATTTATGGATTTTTATGTTACTGACAAGTACAGTTCCATATCTAAAATATAAAATGAACTATTTTAACAGCAAAAATATAAAGAAGCCTGGGACAAGGACAAGACTATGATCCATATTATGGCAGACACACCTGAAATCACCCTAGCCAAGACTAATGCTCATAATTATAGCCAGGTATGTTTATTGTTTTATTTTTCTACATTTCAATAAAATAGTAAGTGGTGAATATTAACATTTTTAAGATGTTACTTAAAAACTTGGAGATTAAGTCACGTGAATCTCATTGAGTCTTTGCTTATATGGGGCTTACAACATTCTCTTCCCTCTACTGAGCATTCTTAAAGTATTTAGACAATTTAAAATAAATGCTTATATACAGCTATTTGGAAATGATTAATATAATTCACCACTGAGATAATACTTTGTTGAAATACTCTGTACTCTGTTGTGATAGGACAAGGGGAAATGGTTTCAAACTAAAAGAGGGGAGATTTAGACTGGATTTAAGGAAGAAGTTTTTTACAATAAAGGTAGTGAAACACTGGAACAGGTTGCCCAGACATGTGGTGGAAGCCCATCCATGGAGACATTCAAGGTCAGGCTGAACTGGGCTCTGAGCAATCTGATCTAGCTGTAGATGTCCCTGTACATAGTAGGGGAGTTGAACCTAATGGCCTTTAAGAGTCGCTTCCAACTCTGTTGATTCTATGAAGCGGAAGACAGCATATAAATGTTTTCTGAACTTTTTCATATCTTCTATGCTGTGTAGGTTGCAACACTAGTGTTACAGGCACTGGGCATGTACAGAAAGGCTGTATGTATAGCTAGGAGCAGAAGTAATGCACAAAAAAACCTGGTATTTCAGCAAAACAAATGGCAGTAAACTGCATGTTTCTTTAACGACAAATAACAGAGTATGTAGCGTATGTGTGACATTGTGCTGTCTTTTCAGAAACTGTATAAAGAAGCCTGGGATGAACTGAAGATGAGTTGTGATTTGAGAGCAGATGCAATCCCAATCAAGGCAGCCAAAGCTTCCAGAGAAATTGCTAGCGATGTAAGTGCAAAAAGAGGCATCTAGCTTTTCACATGCTTTAAGAACTATTTCATGATAACTGTCACTAATGGTGATGTTTGCTCTTTACCCAGTATAAATACAAACTGGATCATGAGAAGCAGAAAGGACATTATGTTGGAGTTCCAAATGCAAAAGCAGATACAAGAATGCAGTTTGCCCTTGGCATAGGCAAGGTTCAGAGTGAACTAGAATACAAGAAACACTTTGCCAAATGGAAGACACAATGCCATCTGCCAGTTGATATGCTGTCTATCCAATCAGCTAAACATGGACAGTCGTTGGTCAGTGATGTTGATTACCGCCATTACTTGCATCAGTGGATCTGTCTTCCAGATCAGAATGATGTTATACACGCTAGGAAAGCCTACGATCTTCAAAGCGATGTGAGTTGACATTAAAAATTAGTTTAACTTGTTACTGTATTGTCTCTTCTTAGTCTTCAGCTCTAACTGAAATCGATGGGAATCTTCTGCTAAGTGCAGTGACTTGGCTTTGCTTGTTTACTTAGAATATGTAGTGTATGCCACTGTTGTATACTGCTAAGCTCGAAGTGTACTAAATTTAGATTAAGTGCTGATGTTGAAATTTGCTCTCCTTTTAGCCAGTGAAAGTAAGTACCATTATTTATGGATCTTACTGTATTGTACAGGGAGCTGCGGTTAACAGCATGGACTCTATTCTGTTTTCCTAGGCTGTTTACAAATCTGATTTAGAATGGCTACGGGGAATCGGATGGTTGCCAAACGACTCGGTTGGAATAAACCATGTCAAATATGCTGGAGACCTCTTGAATGAGGTAAAAAAAGAGTTTTCAGTACTAAGATTTCCTTGGGTAGTTGTAATTTTAAATATTTTAATGGTTAAATATGCCGATATTTAATTTATTTTTATTATAAAAAATACAGCTGGAGTGTTTCCACAGTATTCATCATGTATGGAGAGTTCTTCTTTCCATGTAACCTTTGTTTTCTTCTTCATATAGTCAGAATTGCTGCATTAGCTGTAAAGTGTTCCAGTATAATCTGACTGTAGTTTTATCTTTTCTCTTGTACAGAGAAAGTACCGTACAAAAGTCGAAACTCTTCCATTTACTCCAGTGGTGGACAGAGTTGATTATGTCACAGCAAAGAAGAGTGGTGAAATTCGTAGTGATGTAAGTTTGCTGGCTTGTTACCTTGGTCTGTATATGGCAGTATTTTTTTTTAATTTTATCAATTAAAAAAAAATGGGGGGGGTGCAAAAAATTCTCCATCATACTGTGGGGATTTTGTACAGGATGTCGGTATCTCATCTCTATCACATGAGGGAAGAAGCTCCTCAAGCAGCATAACATCACTCTGAGACTTTTGAAAAGCCATGGCTAGCTCTGTGACGCTACCTTCCTTCTCTGTCTTGGCTGATACCTTCGGTGATAATTGACAACATGAACAGAGGTAGCCACATATACTGTGGTAACCATAATGTTTACTCCTTCTCAGTTATGCCAATGTGATCTTACGCTGTCTAGTTAACTACTGTGTTACAACAATCATTAGAAAAATTGATGGACTGTCAGCGTGATGTTCTTTATGTTTTTGAAGTCTGTGAGAAGCTAGCCTGTGAAGATGAAATGACATGGCCCCCTCTCAATTCATGAATGTGCTTCTTTTTTTCAATATGCTTTTGTTAGAGAACAGTCTAAGCTAAGCACTTAAATTAATCCAAACACTGGTAAAAGAATGACAATGATGAAGTTGAATTGAATGGCATGCTGCCTTACAAGCACATGTACGCATTTGGTCATGTCCTGTCCTTAGTAATGTAGCTCAATGTATATATCAGTGATCAGAAGTGTCTAGGATGCTGCAATCATGTAGACTTCATGCTGAGAAGAGAGAACTGATCTTGAAGAACTTAAAATCTACTGTCCTCATTCAAGCATTTCTTGCTGTAGTTTGGCTATTGGCTGTAGAACCTGGTAGACAAAATAGCTATCGTTACTCCATCTTCTGAAGATACTTCCCTGTCAATCCTGCTGCATTGGAACAAGTTTTCAAAATTTTCTCTGAGAAATTTTGTAAAATCTTTTCTTGTATAACTTTCTTTAAAGAAAAACATATCAATTTGGATGTATACTTAATGTATCATATTTAATAGCCTTGAAAATTCAGAGTTTTATACATTATTTTGTGCATAAAATATGGGTCTTGGTATTACGTTTTCCCTATGTTGTGATGATGTTGTGAAGCGCTAATTTCTTTCTCTGTTCTAGATCAAATACCACAAAGCATGGAATGAGGTCAAGTCAAATTATACTCTAACAGATACGCCACAGCTAGACATGGCTCGAGAGGCTGCCAGAATTCTTAATCAGGTGTGTGTTCTTTCCTTGATCATCTAACAGTTTCTATTCACATTAATAATTCTTTTGAGAAATTTAGAAAACTTGTCTTATTAAGAACATCCTAAAGGAAGAATTCATTTTCTTTGCACTTTAATATAGTTCACATAACTACAGTAATGACTATCACTATAGTAGTTTTGAATTGCTCCTCTCTTCTATTTTCCACAGAATTTATACAAGGAAAGCTGGGAGAAAGAAAAAGCCACTGGTTACCTCTTACCTCCTGACACTGTGCAGATCAGTCACGCCAAACGCTCAAATGATGTCCAAAGTGAGGTAATAATTTTTCTCATCGCATTAGGAAAGCAAGTGCTTAAAAGCTTAGAAATGCAAATTCAACAAAAGGTATACTAAGCTTTTATTGGAGGGTAACATCCAGTGGACATTTTATGAGCCAGCAGCTCTGATTTCACTTTTTGGCACATTTTGGAGGCTTCCTTATTGAGAAACTGTAAGATGATATGTACATTACGTTTCAAACATTTGCATAATAGATGTTGAAACTATTACACAACACTTAGTTAAGTAACAAACTTACATTTTGTCAAAAATGTGAGTTAAGTGCCTTAAATAAAAGTCTTAAATAATATGTTACAAAAATGTGTTGCAAAACAGAAGATAAGTGCTTTATTAGCAGACATTTTCTAGGAAGGCTTTCCTCTTGTTTTGGAAATACTCCTTACTGAAGAATGGTAGTTTACTACTCTAGAAATGTATACATTTTGAAGCCAAAGGACTATAAAAAGTAACGTTACTTTTTGTATCCTAATATTTTTGTGTGATCATGTATTGAAAGTCTAAGACTGCAATTGGCGACTCTGTCTCAACAACACAGTCTCTTCTGTCTTTTTGTTTACAAAATCACAGCTTTTTTCAGATTAAAAAAAGAGTAGCTAAAATCAGTGTTGATTTTTACATATTTCTCCCCTCTTCCGTCAGCTTAAGTACAAAGCTGAATACGTCAAACAAAGAGGTCACTACGTTGGAGTTGCCAGTATGAGAGATGATCCGAAACTGGTGTGGTTTGAACATGCAGGCGAGATTCAAAACGACAGATTGTACAAATCAGATTATCACAAGACCAAGTCCAAAATTCACATCCCTCCGGATATTATGTCAGTTGTAGCAGCCAAGGAGTGTCAGACATTGGTCAGTGATGTTGACTACCGCCATTACCTGCATCAATGGACATGCCACCCTGACCAGAACGATTGTATTCAGGCAAGGAAGGCATATGATCTGCAAAGTGATGTAAGTGAATTTACATACATACCATGTAATTTCCAGTTTGTTTGGTCTAAGTGCATTTTCCGTATTATGTAGGGCTGAAGTAAATATTTTCTTTTTTATAATTTTTTATTATTTAGAATATTTACAAATCTGACTTGGAATGGCTGCGTGGCTGTGGCTGGATTCCTCTGGATTCAGTGGAACATAAGAAAGTTAAGAATGCACAAGAACTGATAAATAAGGTAAGAGAAAATATTTTAGCAGTTCTGTGGTTAGCTGTTCTTTCTCATGCACAGTGTTTAAGAAAATATTTCATCTCTTTGCAGAGAGCGTATACAAAAGAAGCCCTTGATAACTTTTCCAATTTCACCAGCGTGGTTGACACTCCAGACATTGTCTTGGCCAAGATTAACTCTGTCAATCAGAGTGATGTATGTACTTCTTTTTCTTTCAATAGAAACTGTTGTACTATTAGAATTAGTAGATAACTTAATTGCTTTTGCTAGACTATACTTTTGCTGATTGGAATGTACTATACAACATCAGTGAAGATATGATAATGTTAAAGAAAATAGATGTGTACTTCTGGTAGATGAACTAGTTGGGATCATTTATTTCTACGTTGGAATTAACAGTATTTATTTTCTTTTGTAGCTAAAATACAAAGAAACATTTAACCTTGAGAAGGGCCAGTACATCGGGTCTGATGATACTCCTGCACTGAACCACGCCAGAGACATGTCCTTACTATATAGTGATGTAAGATTTGATAAATATCTAACTGAGCTTTACTTAGTTTGTTCTGAAAGCAATGGAATATGGACTGGACTTCAGAATACTATACAATTTCTGTCATTAATCTATAGGGTGGCAATGAGAATGTCATTCAATTTCTTTGGTTTTCAGTTTTTCCTAATTCAGATAACTGGGTTAAGGATCGTTTCTTTCCCAACTAAACTGATCTTCTATGAGATCAGTTTGGAAGTAAAAGAAGTAGTATAGTTGCATTTGTGTTATGTAAATTTATGTTTATTTTTTGATGAGTGGAAAATTGCAGGTGATTTACATTATTACACAGATATTTCTCAATAGTCTGAGTAATTTTAATTGGAAATGTCTATTTCTGAAAATTTAAGTGACTAATTCATATGTCAGGTCTTTGTAATGTAGTCTGAAAGTCAATATATTTGATATTTAACAAAATGTGATATATTAGAAAAGTTCAATTGAACCAGCTACTGCTCTTATAATAAGTAAGAGATTGTTTTATAATTGTAAGAGATTACCTGGAGATTGTTCACAATTTTGAACATGTACCTATAAAATTATTGGTGTCAATTCTATACTACACTTTTAATCAAGAGTTCATATCTATATTTTGAAAGTTTTTATTACTTTTCTGGATAAGAAATGTTGAATTCCAGGTCACCATTTCAAGAAAGTAAGTTTAGTGAAGAAACGGAGATCAGATTTGTGCTCCAGTACTTTCTTGAGTTGGAGCACTTACTCTGATTGTCTTACTTACACCAATTATATGTTCTGAATGAACATTCTTCATTTACTTTATTGGGACGATTGATGGAATAAGAAACTATAAAAGTAGTCATATTCCTTTTTGAATAAAAATAGCAGAATCTAGGAGTATATCTCTTGGGAAGTATAATGGACCTTTTATCAAAATTGATATGTGTTTTGTTTTTCTAGAAACTTTATAAAAAAGCTTGGGAAGTCAGCAAGCCCATTGGGTATACTTTGGATGAAAAATACATTCCACTTGTTGGAGCCAAGCACGCAAACTATGTAAATAGTGAGGTTAGTATGAATTTTCCATTCCTGCTTTCTATTTTGCTATGTCTTGTTAACATGAATTTTAAAATTTCCACGTGTATATTTTGCAGCGTAAATATAAGGAAATATATGAGAAGCTGAAAGGCCATTATCTAGCTGGGAAGGAGATTGGTGATTTCCCCAGCGTCGTTCATTCACTAGCATTCCAGAAAATAAGGAGCGCGGTAAGGGGAGAACATTTTCCTAATATTTTCTGTTTTCTGTATTTTAGCGTGTCTCTTATATTAAACATGAGTAATGCTACACTTGCTAACATCAGTAATAGCATTTTCAATATGCTTTCCTGAATGGTTATTTTGTATGTGGGGTGAGTAATTGAACTTGAAATGATTTAAAAGATTAAGATGAATTTTGCTTAGCTATTAGACATGCTAGAATTGGAAAAAACATCTTTTTTCTATTTCATATTAAGAATCTGATCAGCAAGAAATACTGTGTGGCTTGAGATACTTTTTGCTTTAGAAACAAAAAATTTAGATTTTATTGTGAAATAGTAATTGAAGTACTGGCAAGGTAAATGTACATGTATTGTGTTATCACCACTGCACATGTAACATGTTCTGGACAGCACAGAGGTGATATAATCCCAAAGATTCCATCTCCCTTTGGAAGGGGAGATTCTACTAGATTAAAAACGAGTTTGTAATGTATGCCTTTTTTATCTTGAAGTCTTGTTAATTTTCACCCTCACTGTTAAATCTTCAAACAAAGAAGATTGTTCTTGTCCTTCTAGTACCTCATCAGAATAAATGGTGATTAATATCTAAGTTAAGATTTCATCCTACTGAATCACGTGACAGTTTAGCCACTAAATCCAGAAAGCTTGCCTCAGATTATGCTGTAACCTGTTGCCTACTGGAGTCAAAATTATGCAGGAAAACACAATTCACTCTTCTCACCTTTTCCTCAATCTTTGCTTTTCAGCTGGCATACAGAAAGAATTATGAAGACACTAAAG
This sequence comes from Penelope pileata, assembly GCA_013396635.1. Lineage (NCBI taxonomy): Eukaryota > Metazoa > Chordata > Aves > Galliformes > Cracidae > Penelope > Penelope pileata. The sequence continues at coordinate 38,550 of WBMW01006254.1, read as the reverse complement.
CAAATGTCCATATTCCAAGTGACATGATGAATCATGTACTAGCTAAGAAGTGCCAATATATTCTCAGCGATCTTGAATACCGCACTTACCTCCATCACTGGAATTGTTCTCCTGAAGAACATGATGTTATTCTAGCAAAAAGGGCCCAGGAAATTTTGAGTGATGTATGTATTTCACATATTTATTTGAGATTTTAGTAACCTCTTAAACCACTTTTTCAAGATAATTAAATATCAGATGCTTTCATGTATTTTTGTAGTATTTTTTACTATTTGCTGGGTAAAAAACTGTCTGGAGGGCTGGGCCCAGAGAGTGATAATGAATGAAGTTAAATCCACCTGGTGACAAGTGTTCCCCAGGAGTCAGTATTTAGGCCCGTGCTGTTTAATATCTTTATTGATGATCTGGATGAGGGAATTGAGTGCACCCTCAGTAAGTTTGCAGATGACACCAAGTTGCGGGAAAGTGTTCATCTGCCTGAAAGTAGGAAGGGATCTGGACAGGCTGGATCGCTGGCCTGAGACCAGTGGGATGAAGTTCAGCAAGACCAAGTGTTCAAGAAATGTGGAGATGTGGCAATTAGGTACATGGTTTAGTAGGCAATATTGGTGGAGGGTGGACGGTTGGACTAGATGATTTTAGAGGTCTTTTCCAACCTTAACTATTCTATGATTTAAACATGAAATTAATAATCGTGGTCTTAGATTGCTTGGTGGCATAGTAACAAAAGATTACATTTCTACCATTTTCTTTGGGACATATTAATAATCTAGTTATTTGTCACTCTCTTGTAAATTGGAAAAACTTAAAAAGTTCAGCAATTTGACTGGTTGTGACTTTGTAGAAAGCTTACCATCTGGTACATACAGAGATGGAATGTGGATGTGCCATGGTATAGTCAGAATGCTGCTGCACTGCAGTGATCATGAATTAGTTTGCACAGGAGCCAGGACAACATGCACAATCTTCCTAGATCCAAAGAGTCTTAAAAAGACTTCTCTTTTGGGGTTGTACCAGTCCACAAAGCCTGAGCTTGAGTGTCTGGCTCACTGAAACATGATACTTGAATTTAATATTATGTAGTCAGCAGTACCTCACAACTTGGACCCTTCCCAATAAAATTTAACATGTTAATTTCCTGCTTATTAGTATGATGTACAATTGCACTTACTTTTTCTGTGCATAAAAATCATTCATACAAATTGTGAAATGGGCTAGTATTGTCTGTGTAACAGATTGTAATTACTGAATGAGTCTGCACTGTGGTTCATTGAGTTTGTAGAAGTGGCAAAAGGTGAATAAAGAAGAAATAATGATACTTCCTTCAAGAAGATGGCAAATTTCTTCCTAATTGTTTTTTTTTTTTTCCCTTATAGGTGGTGTATAAAGATGACTTAAATTGGCTGAAAGGAATTGGATGCTATGTCTGGGATACTCCACAAATCCTGCATGCTAAAAAATCCTATGACCTCCAGAGCCAAGTAAGCAAGTTTTCCTCAAATAAGTAAATATATGTACGATTTTTTTTGCATTTATGATTCACTGGGACTGACACCTATCCTAGTCCAAAGCAGAATGAAGTAATTCTTATTACATCTGAAATATTTTTTTCTAATTAATACATGATAATTTTTGTTGTTGAAGAAACAGAAAAGCTAGGAGAATGGAAGTACTACAGAGTTATGGTTTCTAGCAGTGAAAAGGTAACAGCTGTTTTGTGTACAACTGTGCACAAGATGGCTCGTTTAAGATATCTGTGTTGGGAGAACAGTGTCTGTTGCCTTGCTGACTATTCTCTTAGCCAACTACATGCTGTACAATGATATACAATTGTCTTTATTCCTTAGTTCATACTTGCTGTATGTATATATACTTTCTATATAAAAGTATTTCTTCTGTACAGTGGTCACTTCTAAAGTTGGTCTTAATTGGAGTGTAGACCTGGGATTCAATTGTCCAAGACTGATTTTAAAGGAAGCTAGCAGGGAATTTCTTGGTCATTTTCAGCATTTTTTTTCCCCTATTTCCTTAGATAAAGTATACAGCTGCAGGAAAAGAGAATTTTCAGAACTTTGGTGTTGTTACTGATACACCACTCTATGTGACTGCAGTGCAGAGTGCTATAAATGCCAGCGATGTGAGTATTCCCACTTTTTCTACGCAGTTTTTTTTCCCTTGCTCCTTCTGAGAATTGAAACAAGTTCACTGAATCTGTTTTTCATCTTATAGGTTAAATACAAAGAAGATTACCATAAAACTAAGGACAAGTATACAACTGTGACTGAAACAGTGGATTCTGAAAGAGTTCAAAATTTGAAATATCTTTTTAGCAATGTAAGTGTTTCTACTTTTTTTTGTTCTTGAGAAACTTGTGGATGTTATTTTATGTGTTTGCTCTGTTTGAAGATAAGTTTCCAAACATGAAGCTTACCAAAGTCAGCGTCCTCTGCATTGTCTGAGTATAGTTTCTCATACATAGAAACTCATGCTGAGTTTCAGGCAGAGGGTATATTTCGTATCTGTAGTTCCAGTCTTGTCAAAATACAAGCAGTAATAAATGGATTCTGTGAAGGAAGTTGTACCTGAACCAAAAAGAGCTCTTGTAGGAGAATGAACAAGGCTAGCTGGAAAGCATTTTGTTACCTTTTATGTATGCTATCAAGATTAAACTACTATACTATTTTAATTTCTGTTAAGTAATAGTTAAGATGTATTACAAAAAGAAAAAGAAGAAGGGATATTGATTTTTACTGGACATTGGTTATTGCCCAGGAGAATTTTTCCACTCATAGAGACTTTCTATTTCCCTGCAGAATCTCTACAAAGAAGCCTGGGACAAAGTGAAAGCTACTAGCTACATACTGCCTTCTGATGCTGTATCCCTAGCACGTGCAAAAGAACTGAAGCATAATGCTAGTATTGTAAGTGAATTTATGAAATGCTTTGGTTTTTTAATCAGATCAATTCTAGCAACGAAAGCTTTCAAGTCTCGCATATATCATAAGTATCAAAGCTTTAAAATATCATCTTAGAATCATAGAATCTTCTATTTTTAGTTTAAATATATATCTATAGAAAATCACTTTTCTGTGATAATAAATTGGCTAATAGTTATAGTCCTTTGCTGCTGCTTTTCATGGGAAAAAAATGTTACATTTTGTAGTAATAGAAACAGCTTCTTGAAAAATTCTGATTAGTTCTTTTTTAGCCTAAATTGCATGAGTCAGAAAACCACCAAATTTTATATGTCTTTAAGTGACACTTTACTGAGTATAGAATACAATCTGATGCATTACTGAGCAAAGGCTAATGAGCTATCACTATCTTGAATATCTTCAAAGGAAAGAACTGGAACAATAAATAACTTTTTCATTTCATTTATTTATTATAAATCTTCTAGGTGCTGTCATTATTTTTTCAGTAGTTACAACGTGCTTTCTTTGCAGCTAAAAATAATATTGAAAACCAAGATTCTGCTTTAAATGCTTTATCTTCTTTTTGGACTCAACTAAATAGTTTGCTTACTGATTAATTTGGTTCTAAAATTGCAATTTTTTTATTGGAGTCTGTTATTTGTTGCCTTTCTTTTCATCTGCTTAGGTAAAATACCGAGAAGAATACGACAAATTTAAAGCACTGTACACACTACCCAGGGGTGTTGAGGATGATCCCAATACAGCAAGGTGCCTTAGAGTTGGAAAGCTTAATATTGATGTAAGTAGTGTTTTCTGATGTATGTTTTCCTGATAAAACTGTACTCCTTACTTATCTCAGAAGATTCTACTCAAAGAATCCACATAGATAATGCATTTCAATATGCATTTGGCAGTGTTCAGTATTTGCTAAACATGGTAATCATCTACAAATGTCTTTTCAAGCTTCTGCACCATTAAATTGTCTGCAGTACTAACCTTTAGTATAATATGTTTATGTATAAAAAGAGACACTGCCTAGTCTACCTCCTTTTAACAAGAATACAATATAAATTTGACAAATTACATTTTAGCACCCTTGTTAATTATTATGATAGGCTTGAAGGTTCCTTATCTGCAAACTTTTAGAGCAGACATTATGGAAATTTTTGTCATAGCCAAAGTGATTGCTTTCCACCTATAACGTTCCGTGAAAAAATCACCAGAATACCACATTTTGCTTAAACTTTATCAACAGTTACTGCTTCAGGCTATTTGTCAGCATTATTAATGTAACTGTTTTAACTCTGCAGCGTCTGTACAAGGAAGCCTATGAAAAGACTAAAGCCAAAGTCCACATTATTCCAGACATGGTAGACATAGTTTCGGCTAAGGATGCACAGAAGAAAATCAGTGAAATCGATTACCGCACACGTCTCCATGACTGGATCTGTCTTCCAGATCTTCACATCAATGCTCTTGTTCGAAAAGTAACTGATCAAGTCAGTGATGTAAGTTCACAAGTGTTTGTGGTTCACTTTTTTGAAGGATTCTTGCATTTGAGCTCCATAGAGGGGAATTATTTCACAAAAACTTTTATTTTTTTTTTAATTCAGAGGCCAAAATGAAGTGCTGAAGAAAAATTATTTAAATTCCAAAAGGAATTGTTTTGATTTTCTCAGAACAAAAAACGTCAAAAACTAAGAAACCTTACTTTGACGGTTGTGTCTCAGACTGACTTAGCAAGAAGGGATTAGATCACAGTGAAAATCTTACAGATTGCTTCTTTTATCTCATATCTTAGGTGTTATACAAGGATGATCTTAACTGGCTGAAAGGCATTGGCTGCTTTGTTTGGGACACTCCTGAGATTCTCCATGCTAAACATGCCTATGACCTTCGCAGTGATGTGAGTCTGAACTGGATACACTGCCTCTACTTAATATTTTTTAAACCATTGTGTTAAAAGGATGGGGTAGCTTTATTCTAATTCAGATATGGTCTGGAAAATGTTATATATCCTTTTCTACTATTGTTAGTCACTAGCAGGATTCCCCAGGGCTCCATTATGGAGCCAGTTCTCTTGAATATCTTTATAAATGACTTGGACACAGGACTTGAACATATACTAAGTAAATTTGCAGAATGTGTACTAGGTAAATTTGCAGGCAACACAAAGTGGGAGGAGCTGTTGACTCCCTCGATGATAGAGAGGTCTTGCAGAGAGATCTTGACAAATTAGAGGGCTGTGCAATCACCAACTGTCTGAAATTTAACAAGAGCAAGTGCCAGATTCTGCTCCTGGAACAGGGTAACCCCTGGCTATACGTACAGACTGGGAGGCAAGAGGATTAAGCCTTTAAAATGGGAGAATAATAACTATGATTTTCCAGAGGGTGTGTCACCTCATAAGTTCTATATCTGAAGTAGGCTGGGTCGTCTTCATGCGATGCATATGAATATTCTATTGACATTTCCCACTGTTCCTTAATGAGAGTTCTTATCTAGTCAGGTGCCATATTCATTTATTCAGCCATAAGTTCAATATATTTTCTGTATTAATGCTGGTTCATGAGTATAATAATTAAGTAATAAAATAAGTGGTAATTATAATAAATATAATAAAATGGATTAACAATAACTAGATCTTACTGATCAGAGCTCTTGAATTTCTCCCTGCAGATTAAGTACAAATCTAAGGCAGAAAAGATGAAGAGTAACTACACTGTAGTCACAGACACTCCTGTCTATGTCCAGAATGTTCTCAGTGGCATGAATTTAAGTGAAGTAAGTGTTTCACCTCCAGTATTCCATATGCCATTCTTTCACAAACTCTAGAAATGTGAATTTTAATATATTTAATCATTTCATTAATTCACTTCTGGTTATCTACAGCTCATTGCCTATGCCTTTATTAAGGTATCACTAAATATTTAATCAATAAAATGCAATCACTAAAATCATTAATTGCCTGAATTCATAAGAATTAAATCAATTTTTTTAGAAGATATTCCCAGGTAAATGCGAACACTGCTTACTATGACAAAACATGACTATTATGATTCTCCTCTAATCACTTTTTCTTTTTCTCAGGTTGTCTATCGTGGTGAATATATAAATAATGTCAAGGGCAAAGTGATTCCTACTGATAAAACAGTAGATTTGGAGCGGGCGTATCATGCAAACAAAATACAGAGTGAAGTAAGTATAAAAATAATGGTTTTTAACGGGATGCCAGACACGATGGCTGCATTTTTCTCCTGTGTGTTTGATGCACGTTCATATTTCCTCTAGATCTTTCTTTTCTGCAAGTCCAAAGTGTTCTGATGTTCAAAATCCAAATTCTTTAAATGTTAGTCTGTCTTTAGCTCTTTATGTATAGGAGCTGAATTTCACTGCACGAAAATTAAGTGGGAAAATGTCCTTATTTAATCTGCAGGTATGCATTATAATACAAACATGGGCAAAAAGTGGAACACAGGAAGTTCCATACAAACACAAGGAAAACGTTCTTTACTGTGAGGGTGACAGAGCACTGGAACAGGCTGCCCAGATTGGTGGTGGAGTCTCCTCTCTGGAGATATTCAAGACCCACCTAGATGCCTACCTGTGTGGCCTGCAGTAGGAAATGTGCTTTAAGCAGAGGGGTTGGACTTGGTGATCTCCAGAGGTCCCTTCCAACCCCTGTGATTCTGTGAAATATGTGGGAAATCTGTTGTCAATGTGTATGAGGGATTTCCTGTGTAGCTAATGAATACTCCCAAATATTACGCACAGTTGTCTCAAATGCTTTCTCTCTCTCTCTCCTTCCCCCTGTTGCCTTGCAGAATCTGTATCGCTGGGCTGGTGTGAAAGCTCTGCCTACTGGATACAGTCTTCCTGGAGATACCCCCAACTTCCAGCATGCTAAACACATCAAACACATTGGCAGTGATGTAAGTACTGTACTGTGTCCTTCTACAGCATGAATTACAAGGGAAAATTTGATGCCCATTTTGTAGGAGCACACAACTGTTGAGGCAGTTATTTCTCAGGCATGAGATTGATTGTCAGAGAGCAACAAGAGTGGGGTAATTCCATGTGTGTGCATGAGTCAGGAACTGATGGTGACCATGACACAGGCAGTGACCTCATCAGCCAGTGTGAAGTGCTGCTGAGTGAGGTAGGCAGAGCAGAGTGCTGATAACACGTTCCATCAACAGTCTCTGACAAGGTGAGAGTCAAGCTCCCTGCAGGTGAGTCCAGTCGGGAGCTGCAAGAGACAAAGCAGAAATTGGAGACAAGCTACCCAGAACACAGATCCAAGGTAAATCCAAGAGACAGGGCTAGAAACCAGGCTACAGAGTTAGAGACAAGCTACTTGTGATTTAGGACCAGTGTTCATCCAGGAAATGAGGACAGAGGCAGGGCTGAAGACAGATGCATCTACAGGGTAGCTCAGGCAAGAACTGACATCCCAAGTGTGACTAGTCTGGGCAGTAAGTTCTTAGTAGTGCACTCAGGCCCCCGACATTGTTAATGTTTACCTTAACAGAATTGAAGCAATTGCTATCAAAATAAAAATTTCTTCAGGCAGATGTGGATACCTTACTAGATGCAAGAGAAATTTAAAATGTTATTAATCTTGGGCAGCATTGTAGAGGCAAAAATACTGATGGTGCCTACTGAGCTCTAGTGTAGCTAGATCTCGTTTGACTATCTCTAAAAATCTGGTTCTAAAAATCTTCATAAATTACTGTCAGAACTGCAGTAGAACCGCAAGCAAATTCAGTTTCTGTATGTCCTTGTTCTACCTGAAAGGTTTTTTTTTCCACTTTATAGTTGAAATATAAAGAAGCCTATGAACATATGAAAGCTAAAGGGTACACTCTGGGACCTAAAGATGTTGGGTTTGAAAATGTGAAGAAAGTGAATCAAGTCATTAATGAGGTACGGTATTTATTTTCATTTGTATTTATAGTGTCCAAAATGTGACGGATGAGAATATATTGACTGGGAAGATTGTAGGATCCCAATTCAGTGAGGGTTTTAAGAATAGGGCAGACAAATGTCCCTCAAGAATGGCAGGGGATCATTGATTCAGCTTTGGAGTTTGGGCAGCATGGCTTTTTAAGGTTCTCGATACCTCTAACTTTCTATAGTTCTGTAAAGCTATTACCTTAATATGAAATCACTTCGAGCCTAATTTTATTAGCTATTCTGCTGCTATTTGATTAAAGATGCACAGAAATTATTGCATCTTTATGACATTGAGTCTGTATGATCTTATATATATATGCTCATTTCTTTGATCATTGACTTTATTAGGATGAAAATTAAGCATACATATTTATATATTTATAGGATTAGAGTCGTAGATTCTTCATGTGTTAGAGATGCTGCTATCAAAAACATTTGTGGAAAATCTTTGGCTGGTTAGAAGATGTATGTTTGCTCCCTTTTTTCCATTAGTTCTGCAATACCTAGCAAAACAGCTGTCCTAAAAAGACAAGTACTTACACTCTGTCAAATTGTTTGCCATTTTTAAGTTTTTAACATGTAGAATCCTATCTTCTTTGACACAGAGGTTGTATCGGGCAACATACCACAAGAACAAGGATAAGATTCATACCACTCCGGATACACCAGAAATCCGTCAAGTCAGAGCAACGCAGGAAGCTGTCAGTGATGTATGTATCTTTCTAACATAAAAACAGAAGAGATTTAGAATATTCAGCATGATCAAACATGTGAAATGTACTATTTTTTCATTGTCTTTCAGGTGATCTACAAGTCAGATTTCTTTAAGCTGCAGGGACATTTGATCTCCTTGCCGTATACTCCTCAGGTGTTACACTGCCGCTATGTTGGAGACATCACAAGTGATGTAAGTAACTCCTGTTAAGATACCTGATGTTTGAATACAGCACTTTTATACTGAAAGTGAAATTTAGCTTATCATTCTCATTCTATTCTGTAATAGGTAAATGCTTTGTAATTGTGTTTAAGGATTTATTAGTGAACCTGTCCAGAAAGTCAATTCAATTTTTCTTTTCGTAATTTCATTATAGAATAAATACAAAGAGGATCTGAAGTGGTTGCAGGGCTTGGGTTGCTTCCTGTATGACACTCCGGATATGGTCCGTGCTCGTCAGCTGCGTAAGCTTTGGGTAAGATTTTTCTTATGGAAAGTATACATAACAACAATAGATTTATTGACACACTTAATACGTGTGTCCAAGAAATAAAGTACATGAAAATGAGTGAAGACAGCATGTCTTGCCATGCATCTAAGTATTTGTTACTAAGTAGTGTTATGTTACACTGTAAATTTGCTTTGCTACCAAGAGTAATAAAAGCTTCCTAAGTGATACTGCCTTTGTCTTTCAGTCTAATTACATATATACTGATACTGCAAAGAAGATGCGGGACAAATACAGTGTGGTTTTGGATACTCCGGGATACAGGACAGTTCAGGAACTGAAAACCCATTTGAGTGATGTAAGTTCTATACGATTTTTGTCCATCTTTGGTAGCTATAATTAAGTAAAGCTCAGATCTCACTGTTTTTTTTCAGAAATATGTGAGATGCCATAATTGCAAAGCTGTGAGATTGTTCATCTGCTACACGAATATGTGTAACAGAAGAAATAATTCGTGGACTTGTTTTTTTCTAGCTGGTTTACAGAGCTGCAGGCAAGGAGCTGAAGACAAAATACACTTCCGTCCTTGACACACCTGACTTCTTACGAGCCAAGAAAGGACAAAAAATACAAAGCCAGGTGAAAAAGTTGTACTGATAGAAAACAATCAGAGGTTCTCTCTTAATATTCTCTTAAATTACAGCAAAATCTTTCCAGGTTATTTCAACGCAATGTAGAATTCCTAGAGAGTACTTTTAGAAATGGCCACTGTTCATTTTTAAGTGGCTATGACTTTTCATGTTGGCCATGTCTCTGTAATGGACATATCCAGCTTTGTCAGAAACAGCACTGAACCATGGTACTGTTGTGTTCAAATTTTCTGAAACTCTGACTTTGTAAGAGGAATAAATGCTTTTATTGATCTACCGTTTGTTCGTTATCTTCGTTCAGATAGTACTTCATTACCTGAGTTAGTGGTACAAAATGTTACCCACCAAATAAAAACAGACTCTCTGGGTGCTCGTATCTAAAGCTAGGTGTGGGCATAGGGCAGAGAGGTCATTAATGATACAGACATTTGACTTCTGGGTTTGTAAGCATGTTACTGGCATTTACAGAATGCTGGGAGTACTAGCATAGAAAGATGAACTGAAATAAATGGAAAATGAAAGAGTGCAATATTTTCTCATGGGGTAAATTGGGTGGTTATGTATGCGTTGTGAACTTCCAGTCATTTTTCAGAGTGATAAAGTAAAACTTACATGAAATATATATATTTCTTATTCTTTTTGTCTTGCTGCAGTACTTGTATGTGGAACTTGCCACGAAAGAGAGACCTCATCACCATGCTGGTAGTCAGACTCCAGCCTTCACGCATGCCAGGCATGTAAAAGACATGGTCAGCGAGGTAAGATACTTGGTCTTTTGTTTGGTGCCAATATGCTGAACTGTTCAGAAGTTTCGTTTCTAATTTTAGTGACATGTTCAAGGCTCAGATCTGTTCACTCTTTAGTATTGTGCCTCATGTTTAAGTTCCACATCTTCTTTTATAAGTTGTGGTAAATGAGTACACATTTCTTATACACCTAAATATTTTACTAGATGCATGCTTCTAAATAATTGATTGCAGAATCTGTGGCAGATTGGCTGCGTAATCTGGAACATTCTGTGGTTCTGTGATCTATAAAGAGTTGAACAGAGGAGTTTATTTCCCAATGTTTTGATGGAATTGCTTTGCAAGAATGACTTTGTGCACTCAGTGTAGCACCACTAGGTGTTAACATAATGTCAAATTAGCAAATGCTTCTGGGGCTAGAGATGTAACTTTTCCCTTTTGCTATCTCTCTTAGAAAAAGTATAAAACCCAATATGAGAAGATGAAGGACAAATACACGCCTGTCCCTGACACACCAATCTTGATCAGAGCCAAGAGAGCGTACCTGAATGCCAGTGATGTATGTAGCCTGTGAATGTTTTCACTCCTGCTTTTTCTTGGTTTCTGAAAAAAAAAGAGCGAAAAAAGGATCAACACGGAACAAGCCTGCAAAGCATAGAATATCTCAGTGTGGCTGATAAACTAGTTTACCTCCTTTCCATTTGCATTTCCATTTGATATTGCAGAAATTGTTAAGTTCTCACTTGGTGTCACTGTAATGCTTTCCTTCATTTATTTTAATTCATTTTGCTTTGCACTGAAATATTGACTTAGAACAAAGAAAACACATATTTAAAATAACATGCTTATACATAAAATCACCAAATAGTGCAAATTAGAGTGAAATGACTGATGCTGGAGCAAGGATAGAATACCTTTCATCAGATATTTTCGTCTCAGTTCAGTTTTGCGAGCTGACTTGCATGTCACTGAGAACTTGCTCCTTTTGTAATTTATAGGTAAATTAGAGATAAAGACAGGGGAAAAATGAAAAGAAAAAATGAGCTGCTGCACATAAGGGTTTTATAGTGAAATCAATCTTCATGTGTGGAAGTGTGATTTGTGATTTAAGGCAATGGCTAAGAATACTCATTGGTGAGATCTTTGCCATTTATTTCAGACTGCATGTTTTCCAGGTTCCCTGGGAAATCCTGAAAGGATATGTGCTAGGCTGGTGTTTTGGTAGTGATTTTTCTTACTGTTCTCATAAGAGTGATTTCTGAGTAATGCAGAAAAGCATCCCAGTTCTTTCGCACACCTGAATTTCTCCTCTGAGAAAGCCTTTCTTTTAAGATCAGAATGATCTTCCTTCTTTCTTCTAGGACTAGGACACGGAAAAAGCAATGAAAAGATTTTTTCTCTATTTTAGTGAGTAAGTACTCTAATACATGGATATCTTTTCTCAGTTTTCAGTCTGAAAGAAAGAGAATAGGATGAAGTTTTACTTTAGATATACCAACTCAACATCTCTCTAATTTTTGTCACAAGTCTCAGTCAAATTGTAACTGATTTTAGGCAGTTGAAGCTTCTTGAAATTCCTCAGGACTTACATTAGGATATGGGAAAGCAACATATACCTCTATGTCATTCTTCTGATATAGGATTTTTAACTAAAATGATTCCTGACAGATAAATGTAATACATTCTTTTATATATTATTTTTTTACCAGTTGCGCTACAAAGAAACCTTTGAGAATACGAAGGGGAAATACCACACAGTGAAAGATGCTTTGGATATTGTCTATCATCGGAAAGTCACTGATGATATTAGCAGCGTATGTATAGAAGATTTTCATTCCTAATTAATATTTGTCATTTAATAACCTTGAACATGCCATTTGTGCTATTACTCTATTTGACTGTATCAAATAATTAGAAAAATATGTTTGTCACTGTTAATACTAATTTCTTTTCTTCTTTGGAAGGTTATACACTTGCATGCCTTTGGTGAATGGAAGTAAATCTCATTTCCACTCTTTTAGTTCTGATGTTTTAGAAAAAAAGAACATCTTAAAATTGCATGGGCTGAGGTCTTCTGTTCTCAAAATCTTTTTCTTCGTTCTCCAATTCTCTTTGTAGGTGAAATATAAAGAAAACTACGTGAGCCAGCTGGGAATCTGGAGATCAATTCCAGACCGACCAGAACATTTCCATCATCGTGCGGTCACAGATGCTGTTAGTGATGTGAGTTCAAATAGTTCCTAGATGTGAGAGATACTGAAACTTTATATGTAGGTTTCCAAAATGAAAACCAAGTATTTTTTCTTGAGAAAGTAAAGGCAGCTTTTACTTCTTTTCTGAAGGTTAAATATAAGGAAGACTTATCATGGCTCAGAGGCATTGGCTGTTATGCGTGGGATACTCCAGATTTTGCTTTGGCAGAAAAGAATAAAGTGCTCTACAGTGGGGTAAGTAAAATGCTCTGAATTGTTGCTAAATGTTTTTGTAGTGTTTGCTTACGTGGTAGTTAATTTTTTTTCAGAAGAATCCAGTTCTGACCTAGACACTGATATGACTATGTCGTGGTTGAACTTAAGACATAACATCTATAATTTCAATTGCTACTGTGAAAGAAAAGAGGCAGAATAATCTTTCACTTATTGCCTGTGTTCCTTGTAAAGATATCTGCTCCATAGTGTTTTTTCTAGTGATTCTAGAAGTCTAGCTTCAAGTGACGAAGATTTGAAGCCTCCATTGTTTTCTTGATATGATAGTTCCATTCTGTAAGATATTACATTTACAGTTACTTTGCACTAAAATATTTTTTGCTTGTAGATAAGTTAAACACACGTGCAATAATTTGCTGTAGAAAGTTTTTAAAGATGTTTTCATTGCCTTAACCAACTTTGATTTTTTGTGTATTTTTTTCTCCAGCATAAGTACAAGGAGGCATTTGAAAAGACTAAGTCTCATTTTAAGTATGTAGCTGACTCTCCAAGTAACTTGCACTATAAATATGCAAATAAGCTGATTGATATGGTAAGTGTTCAATATTTCTATAGGGTCTCATACTGAAGTAATAAGTTTGTCTATGTTAATACAGAGTCAAAGGTTGATTTTCCTTATGAAATTGCAAATAAATCACAATAGATGCAGAGCCAAAGGTGTCTTAAGATAAGGCTACAATCAAGAAATACAAGGTTGTTCCTGTGACCTGCCTGAGTATTAGCATAGAGCAAATTTACAAAAAACAAAAAATTGGTTAATCACAGGTACTATTCCAGTACTATTACTATAATTTCGTATTCAATCTGATAAGCAATGAATCAGAATTTGTTATGGAAGTTTGTTCATATTCAATCTTACTATTTTTTTGGTAGAGCAAATAAGGAAAAAATGAATATGAAAAACATGGATGAGAAACATTTTAGCGAGAGAGGCCTCATCCATTGAGATGAACTTAAATGTCTTCTGTTATGTGAGTGATGTTTTCATGATGAAGGATTACAGTTTTTGCTTACAGAAAGTCTGATGATAATATAAGAGTGTAATTTACCCTTGCATCTCTTTGTGCTCTCTTGGTACTACAATCAAGAATCTAGTCTCATACAGAGTTACTTTAGCAGTTCTTTTTCATGAAGAAAGTAAGTTACAAAATGACTTCCTGAAGAGTTGTAGGAGTAGGATGTAGACAACCTTAAATTGTAAAGGCTTTCCAGTGAAGATTTAGAAATGCATATGTTATTTGGACATATTTTTCTGTTTTTTTCTTGTTTGTTTGTTCTTTGTGTTTTTTTAATATATTTTTCTATTTTGGATATAAACTTCAAATAACCTGCCTTTAAATGTTTCATGTAAAGATATTTAAGTGGTTCAGCTGTGGTCTCAGGATCTCTTTGTGTCTTCACTCTCTTCTTTCAATTTGTTACAATGTGTTATGCTATTCTGAGCAGAAATTATATAAAGCTGCCTATGAGAAGCTCAAAGATAGGTACAGCGTTATTGTGGATGATCCTAGGAATCTCCTGGCCAAGTGGGGGACCAAACTGAGCAGTCAGGTACCGTAGGAGCTAGTGCATCCAGAAAGTGCCTGGTTCACTCCCAGCTACTCTGTCTATGTGAAATGTCTATAGCTGACAGTATCAAAGGTTTCACCTCTGATATTGTGATGTTTTAGTTCAGATCAGACAGTCTTAGTTTTGCCACCCAAAAAGGTTTTTTACTTTTTGAGTGAGCTAATCTGTACTGTATGTACTTTCATGTATTGTGCATCAATTGACATCATCTTCTGATCTAATGCCTGTTGAAGCCGCTGGAGAGGTTTTAAAAAATGCATGTTGTATCATGCATTTATTTATTAGCTCTCTTTCAGTGGCTTTCATAAATATTATCTTCTTACTCATTTGTAGATAAAGCAGCAGTGGCATATTTGATTTCTGAGTGCCCTTGCCTTTATCTGTAATTTGCTATCTCCCCAAAAATATTTTCATCATTTCCTTAATGGGATAATATGCACATCTTTCAATATATACTCTCAATTATATAGATGTAAATTGTATGCACATCTGAATGAATACATATAGTACTTTGCCTAAATCTCTCCACTCGCAAGGTGTCTGGGATCTAGAGCTGTGTTATTGTTTATGGTGTTCACAAGTCTCTTTTGTGCTTCATTGCCATTTGCATGAACAGAAAAAATATAAAGCCCTTGCCAAGATGCTCCTGAAACAAGGGTGTAATGAAATTCTGAGGCCAGATATGCTGACAGCACTCTACAACACACACTTATGGAGCCAGGTAATATGAAGAACTGCTGCTGTAGGAGACGTTATTTATACAATTCAGTTGCTTGATCTTCTAATATTTGATGCTTGTGAGTTCTCTACATTTCCACAGATATTGGACTCCAAAGCTTTGTCCATTTGTGCTTAATGCTGTCTCTGATAAAATAGTTTCAAAACCAGACTATCAGAAAAAGCATTTACTGTGACTTGGACTTCACCTAGCTTAGGCTGATCTTGCCTCCATTTCTTCCTTTCATTACAAATATTTGATACATATCCTTCTCTCTAACAGTTCATGTACTTACGTAAAGAACAATTTTCCATACATTAAAGATCATAGAACCATAGAATGGTTGGGTTGGAAGGGACCCCATAGCCCCCCGCAGCTCAGGCTGCCCAGGGCCTATCCGTGGCTGCTTGGGCATCTCCAGGGATGGGGCACCCCAGCTCTCTTGGCAGCCTGGGCCAGAGCCTTAGTGCCCTTTTAAGCAAGGCTATCAAAGCAATCCTCATGCAGTCATACAATAAGGGTTTATAAGCAAAAAATACTCTCTCCTTTTGTCAGTTGTAAGAGTTGGATTGTAGAAAATGAATATGATTCATCTATTAGTTCATACAGAAAAAGAACCTTAAATATTAACAATGCTGAGGATATAAAAGAAGGCCTGTAAATGTTTTGAAGAATTAGTTTTCTGTAGTTTAGCTTCATTTAATCTGGATTCCTGTGTATGTTTTGATTGTAACAGTTAGATAAAAATGTAGTTAATTAAATAGCCGATACATATTGATGTCTGCTCTGAAATTAAATCTGCTAGCAGAAACTTTACTATTTTCAATGGCAAACATGATTCCTGACTGGGCCAGATGAAACTGGAATATAACATATACGTTACAGACTGGAAATGCAATAGTAGAAACCAATTGCATGAGAGTGAGGGAGATGTCACTCTAAGCACAGTTAATGAAGTCCGTTAGCATTACGGAGCCAAAAGTCCTTAGTAGACACTTTTATTCAATTGATTGAGGATATCTCTTTATTACCTCATTGAAAACTCCTTGCAGGTAAGTTTGAGTGTGTTTGAAGAAAAAAAAGAATGACACTCGATCTGTGTGTTTGTTCATCTGAGTGGACATGTTTTGATTTGTTCTTTGTGTGTATTTTTTTATATTTTGCCTGTCTTAGTCTTATTTAAAAGCATGGTTTTATTTTCTGATGCAAGATAGAGCATGAAAATTCCTTTTTAGAAATGCATTCTAACCTCTTCCACCTGCCCTGAGGCTGTCTGCGGTGAAGTGTCATTCTTGTTGTGCAGTCCGTTCTTTCTGAATTCTCTGAAAGTCATTCGAAGTCCTGAGTACAACAAGGTGATATTTAAGACAGAAATTATCAAGATACAGATTCTGCTGTCAGTGCCTTTTAAGTTGCCTGACGTTATGATTATTCAGTGGATGCTGTATCTTCTGTTGTGTAAGATGTTTTACATTTCTCTTCATTCTGGTGAATATTTTAAAATAAGATCTCATCCCATTATGTAGTCACAAAGTCACTGAGCTACCGAGATTGCTTTCTTAACTTAGTCATGGAGATAGAGGTGAAGTATTTAGACTCAGTGAAATAAATGTGAACTAATCATGCAAATAGACAGCCTCTAAGGCAAATAAGAGGTTTGCAAAGTTTATTTTATTTGCATGTTCAATTTTCTTTGACTTTGGTGAGAGGATTTTCAATTTTTTGTGTGAATATAAACACGTAATGCCCTGAAGATGCATTGTCTTAGTTTGTGTGGTTAACGTAGTCTCTTTGATAATCACCAGATTGAGTACAAAAAGGACTATGAAAAGAAGAAAGATAAATATACTGCAGTTGTGGATACTCCAGAAAACTTAAGGACTGCAAAAGTCAACAAACAGATTAGTGATGTAAGTGCCTTGGAAGTCCCTTACAAGTATATTTCCTTCTCTGAATTCTGACCTTTGAAAATAATTAACAATTAATTTCAGTAGTCAGTTAGAAATGTTTCTCATCTTGATTTTTTCCATTGACACCAAAACTATCAAGAAATAATACAATCTTTAATTTGTCCCTTCAGATTATTTACAAGTTGGAATACAACAAAGCGAAGCCTAAGGGCTATACTACAATTCATGACACACCTATGTTGCTGCATGTGCGCAAAGTCAAGGACAGAATAAGCGATGTAAGTAAATCATCCTTCTCTGTGACATCAAAAACACATATTTTTTACTTTTGATAAGTAGTATTCTTGATGCATGCAAAACTGTCATAAAAAATAGCTTCTTATTGAAGTGTATTTATTTTGTTTGCAAAACTCCGTATGAATATAATGCTTTTTCAAAAAAACACATATGTATTTGACATAATTTCTTTTTTATCTGTGAGGACTTTATAGGAACAATTTTTAGTATTGTGGTGTTAATATTTTGCTGCTTTTCTTGGTGACATTGGTAACTTCTATGTATTATCTTTGTAAACATTTTTTATGTTTGTCTTTTTCTAGCTGAAATACAAAGAAGTGTATGAGAGGAATAAATCCCACTGCACTGTTGTAGCAGATTCAGTTCATATCAAGACTCCAAGACATGCTTACAAGCTGAACAGCAATGTGAGTTCTGCTTTATCAGTACCATAATTCTGTTATAGGCAGTGGTTGAGACTAGCAATGGAGACTAAGGGAAATTATTTTCAATTCAATTGAAATTCTTTGAGCTTGAACATTACTTCTAATTCTTATGCTGCTTTAATTAAATATATGTTAAAGTACTCATTCTTGCAAGTTCTTGAGGTCACCTGAGATTTCTTGAATGTCACACATCTACTATTCTTGTAGCTCCTTCCTTTTTTTGTTTGTTTTTACTGAGACATAACTGCCTCTGAAATTGTTTGTGATGGTGTTCTTGTAGACAGAGTAAAAGCTTAATGGGAAATTCTCATTTGCTTTCTATTATTGGTGGCCCAGCATCCACTGCAATAAGCTAAGAACTGAAAGCACTCACCTTCAGTTATGACATCATTTCAGTCATTCATGTTCCTTTCTTGACACAGCAGTTGATTAACTGGAGTAAATGGACTCCTACTGGATTGTCCATGATTCAGAGGAAAGCCCTAGTCTGATCTAAATGCAATTTCTTATGTCTTCTCTTATTAATTGGTCCAAACTGAAAGAAAATTTGCATTTGTATGAATTTAATATGTGAAGTACACAGCTTTGAATTATCTTTTCTTCATGTTTACCTGTGAACAGCTTGATTATAAGAAGAAATATGAAGCAGCCAAGGCTCATTGGCACTGGATTGCTGATAGGCCTGACTTTGTTCAAGCAGCCAAGTCATCTCTGCAGCAGAGTGATGTAAGAAAATCAGAACAATCTGAACATTCCCTTTCCCCACATCTTTATTTTTCACGATAAAAATGTAGAAGATCTGGGGCTCTTTTTTTTTTTT
>WBMW01006254.1:0-19858 GCA_013396635.1 Penelope pileata | reverse complement strand
TTTTTTAATCTTTTTTTTTTGTTGCTGTTAATTCCTGCAGTATGAATACAAACTGGACAGGGAATTCCTAAAGGGGTGCAAGCTCTCTGTCACAGATGATAAGAACACAGTATTGGCTTTAAACAACGCCATCTTGTCAAGTGATGTAAGTACTTGAGCATTCACTTTTTTGTTCTTGAACTTCACATGCTAAATAAGCTACTTTATTTGCAATGGGATTGGATTAAGAATGATGGTTCAAAAAGTTGTTCTTATATCACTTCATTATTTAATTTATTTATTTCAATGTCAAATTGCCAAAATCTGAATAAACTTGGTCTTATAAATGTCATGGGACTAATTTATGGTTTTTCAAATAAAATAAATATTCAAATTTAACCTTGCCTGAATACTCTAGACCTTTTCTGTATCTCTAGATTCATCTTATTGAAATGAAAATCTTATCTGGAGGAAAAGAAACAAACAAAAAAACCAACCTGCAGGTCTAACTTGTACTTAACACAATGCATCTTTAAGAATTACTAGCAATATATTGAATTAATATGTACAATATATTAACATTCCAATTGAGAGCTATAGGAATATAGAGACTGGACCAAATCTGTTTTGGAAAACATCAAAATATGAAATGGTCTGCAATTTTTGCACAAAAAAGCAATCACAACTACAGCAATCTCTTTGGAGGTCATTACAAAACATTGCTTTAAATGGTATGTTTTCTCCCTGCTAGATAAAATACAAAGAGAAGCACAACAAAGCTCGAGGAACATGCCTGGTTGTTCCAGATACACCTCAGATCCTCCTGGCCAAGAATGTCAGCTCTCTAGTGTCTGAGGTAACCAATCTGAAAGTTATTTATTCATTTTTAAGTACATCCTTTTAATATGGATGCAGGAGGTGTGTGTATGTGCACGTTGAGTTTTACCTACTTTTCTCCTGTGCTTTTAGAATAAATACAAAGAACACAGTAAGAAACAGCTACCACATGGGTCTTACACAACCCTACCTGAGACAAGAGACACTGCTCATGTGAAGGAGGTGACCAAGAATGTCAGTGACGTAAGTAACTACTGCAATACTAATTTATTGTGAGATTACTACCTAGTACCTATAATTGATTAGACTGTTTCCTATTTGAGTCTACATTATTGAGTCTTGTCATAAAATAGCCAAGGATTCAGTGAAGACAAATTCCTACCAGAAGTAGACATTAGCAAAGAGCTAAATCAATTTTTGGGATATCTGTTAAAATACTCTGGAGAAAAGTGACAGGCTGGAGTGCAAATGGGTGCCCTTAATTCAGATTTCATTTTTAACAGAACACAATTTAAACAAAGATCATCACCTCCAGATGGCAAGCTTATGTCACGTAAAGTGTAGCTTATGACAAATAAGCAGAGGGCCATAAGATTTGAGACTTAAGATACTGCATTTTATCTGCCTTAACAGCTTCAGTGAACTTCCCAAGTTTCAGTAGCATTTACCTCCCTGTGAAATTAAAAAATCACTGATAGCCCTTTTTGCTCTTCATAGACAAACTATAAAAAGAACTTTGTGAAGGAGAAAGGCAAATCTAATTATTCTATCATGCTGGAGCCTCCTGAAGTGAAACATGCCATGGAAGTTGCTAAAAAACAGAGTACAGTAAGTTTGTTTTGTGTTTTCGTGAACTAACTAGTTCGTGTAAGAAAATTCAGTTGAAGTCAGCTGGCGAATAACAAAAATTTACATACTTCTGAATTTCTCCTAGACTCCACGTTCAGGTAAAATTCTGAAGGACAAAGCTGCAAATATTTACAGATGTAAAATTGCACTGAAATAAAGGATTTTTTTTTGAAAATCATGTTTATATTAATAATGTGAAGTAATCTAGCACAAAGCACATTTAATAATTTCTTTCAACCCTTCAAATACAAACAGAATTGCACAAGCTTGTTACTTTTGTAATTTGACTGCTTGCAAAATGAGATTGCCAAATTGATTCTTTGAAAAAACCCATATGCTTCCCTAGTAACATTGCTGTATCCTTATTAGGCATTTTCCTCATGAACAAAACTCTGTAATATCTTTTTTCCTTTGTCTGTCATCATGGATTAGGTTGAATACAAGAAAGATGCCAAGTCAAACCTCCACTACACACCTATAGCAGATCGACCAGATATTAAGAAAGCAACTCAGGCTGCCAAGCTAATTAGTGATGTGAGTGTTTTCAAGTCTTCTGTATAATTTTTAGCAGTAATTTTACTATTAAAATTAGTGTCAGTAAAACAATCAAAAGAGCAGTTCATCACTATTTAACTATACATTTTTAATTCTTTTTCTTTGTTAGATTGAATATAAAAAGCGTGGAGGAGCTGGCATTGGTGTAACCATGCTGGGACGTCCGGATATTGAACTAGCAAAGGAGGTGTCCAAGCTAACTAGTCAGGTAATAATACAATGTTGTGAAAGTTAGAAGCACTGAGGGAAGAGACATAATATTAACTTCTAGAATACAATTTTAAGTAGAATTATTTCTAGATCAAAGGATAAGGGAATATTTTAAAAGGAGCATGTTAATGTACATCCCGATGTGAGGCTGTTTTCTTCATTAAACATTGAATTGAGAGTCTCATTTTGATTGCTGTGATGTCAGATGTGATTCGCCACTTTCTTGTAGTCATTTAGATCCATTCAATGTATTTGACTTTCCCAAAGTGTATCCAGTCACTTTCCCAGAGACTGGGCTGATGGAGAACTCTGCTTAGATGCTAGAAGTCAACTTCAATGGAAGCAGCCTCTGTACAGGATAGAGAGAGGATTCAGAGAAGTGAGGAGATGGGACGTTTAATTTCTCTGTATTTTATTCTGTCATCTCTAAAATCTTTGTATGTTTCCATCTTATTGAGAATGACATTTTTAATTCTACAATGTCTGGTTTCAGCTTTTGATGGTGAATGGAAAGTTAGAATATAGAAATGTGCAAATTCCTGAATAACTGCCACTTATAAACGCTTAAATTCTGTGAAATGCCAAAAACAGTTGATATGCAAGGAATTAACTGGCGTTGTTACAAGACTCTGTTAGTCCCTAGTTGTTTGGTTGCCTAAGTCTCATGTCCTAAAGATTAAAACTGAGGACAATCATTACTTATAAAAGCGAGATGACAGTTATCAAAAAAGAGTTGCCAAAATATGAAGGGTTGCTGGAATTAGAAACTCTTTTTCACAAAAGCCTACAGTCTGTAGTACCTCTTTTGTCTCCAGTGGTGAAACGGACGCAGATATGTTGATTATTCACTTGTATGGAAAGTTTTGAAAACATGGAATGAAAATATGCATCTGTACTCCATACTGAGGCTGATGTGTTAGTCATGTTCCCTTCTCCCCACCTCCCTCATTTCTGGGTATTGGCTTTAAAAGAAGCAGCCTTTTAGCTAACCCTTCTTGGTCATCTCTTATGAGGTGGACATGCAGTTTCAGCCACTTTCTTTCCATTTTGTGCCTTTAAAAGAATCTTCTATTGTGTAGTTGATATGTTTTATTAACAGACGCTTGCGTGCTATTTTACAATGGTCACATTCTCCAATTAGTCTGAAGCACATGCTTTTCTCTGAGGTTTTTTTTTTTTTCACCAGGACCTCAGTTCTCCTTGGTTCTTTCTTACCACTTCATGCTTTAGTCCTGTAATCGTTTGCATTTCTGATCTTGCTCTCTTGCTACGCGTTATAGGCGGAATACCTCAAGCACCATATGAGAGGGCATGGAGCTGCATCTTATGATACACCCTGGATGAGAACATTTAAGAAAGCTAATATGCTAAGTAGTCATGTAAGATAATTTTAAGTGACATGACTGGGAATGCCATTTGTATGCATCGGTCTCTTTCTTGTGTGCTTACAGTTCCAAGTTGCTAAAGGAGCTATGATGCACCAGTTGCACTGGGTCTTTTTGCGTCAAAGGGGTTGAATGTTGAGACTGCTGATTTAAATGTAACCTTTTCTTTTTTCTTCTGGAAAAACAGTGCATGGCAATTGTGTGCATGGGAATTTGTCTCTTTCGGAAATGCCACTTGTGGCTTAAAATATTAGTGTGCCCTTGATGATGATTTTGGAACTTCCAGTGTTTTTAATAGAAGTTCCCAATGCATTCATGCAATGTGGATGCTCACCTTTTCACCCAAAAAGTGTAACAGCAACCATATAAGCTTGAGCTGGTTTTCCTGAGGCTGTATGAAAAACAAATGTTTATGACAAACCTGAACAATGGTGCAGGTTATTTTAAGTGAACAGTGATTTTGTATGTGGAATATTCACATTCAAATTTCATTTTAACTCTTACGTTCAGACATCTAATTAAACTACTCTGTTTCCATTGTTCTGGAGTGGCATAATGGAAGCATGGTGTATAAATAAGCCCTAGAGCCTCTGAGAAGTGTACATTGTAGTGGTTTGAGGGCATGTATTTTTTTTAT
This sequence comes from Penelope pileata, assembly GCA_013396635.1. Lineage (NCBI taxonomy): Eukaryota > Metazoa > Chordata > Aves > Galliformes > Cracidae > Penelope > Penelope pileata. The sequence goes on along the minus strand of WBMW01006254.1, from coordinate 15,406 downwards.
ATTTCTTGCCATCTCAGAACCTTTGGAGAACAGAAGAACTGTGGCTGTGCAGCAATTTTGAAGTGGCAGCAGGCAGATCTGTGCCGTTTCAGTTTTGCACTCGTTTCCGAATGAAAAAAAGGAGGATTATGGTTTTTCCATATCTCACCATGACTACTGCATGTAACTGTTGCATGCTTTGGTGACAACCACTGTGCTTGTTAGGAAAAGCAAGAATCGTTCTGGCAGTACCAAAGACTCTTAAACTGGCACGTTGTCTGGAACAACTGAACCACCAGAAAAAGAAGAAATTATCTTTATTCCCATTCAGTGATAATGACTTTGTCCTTTACCATGCTTCTGCTCCAAGGCTAGCCAGCTCTCCTTTTAGTCCTATAAACTTGCTTTGATGAGACTGTTTTGGTCCTGAGAGAAAATTAACTATTTTAGAGGTAGTAAGGGGCAAATACTAATCAACATAATCTTTCACTTTGTTTTTCTCTTGGGCACTTCTTCTCATAAATTTCTTCTTTATAAAGCATTGTGTCTTCTCTGTAAAGCTTCTTTTTAAAGCAGGTTATTTATCCACTTGTCTTTTTTTGGTTGTATTTCATCTATCTGGCATGCTTGCTTTTAGTTTTGTGTAGATCTCCCACTAATTTTTGTTCTGGGCTTAAAAGCAATTAACTCTTTGGCACGATGGTCTGATCTTCATCGTATGTTGCATAGCTTGCATAACTTAACAGATTCTTATATATTTCTTTATTTTCATTTTTATGAGAACAAATCTAATACTGATTCCTTTTCTGTCAAGTGTTGATAATTGTTCTCTTGCAGCAGTGGATTTGCCTGTTTCACTGTATGCTTTGCGTAAATGCTTGCATGTTTTGCAAAGCACAAGAGCAGTGGTGCTATCGAGCATGAACTGCATGGTGCTGGATGGGCAAGAATATGCCAGTGAATTCTGAAGTGTAAAATATGATCATACAATGTGATTTTATTCTGCTCTCAAGCAGGCCAGTCTTTAATTCTTTGAGTTTTTTTCTTGCAATCTTCTGTAACTCCTCAGAAACAATTTTGAGTACATTATATATACACACTAAATCCAAAATGTTCCAAATGGAACAACCTCTTGTAGGTTTCTCAAGAAATAGTGAGGAATTACCCGTTAGCAGCAGTGGGATGGGAGAACTAGTGACGAATGATGGACCTGCCCTCATTTTAAGTCATTAGCCAAACTTTCCTTCATATCAACCTGGTATATGGGCCCCCAGCCTGTGTCTTTTGAAATATTGTAACTTACATTGATACAGTTTACCTTGCTGATATTAATTTGATGTGGTTTGGAAGTGTTACTAAGCCTCTTACCCAATCTAATTCCTAGTATCACTATTCTGTATGTAACTATTATCATCTTTCTTTTATCTGTTTTATAGAAGCACAGTATGTGTATAACAATATGTACGTGTATTTGATATGTTGCCATCTTCAATGCTGGTGTGTCCTGAGTAGTTTTTAAAGCTCGTATGTCTCCAAAAGGATGTAAAAAGCTTTTTTTAAATACTCTTTATGCTTATGTTAGTTTTGTCCCCTTGTGAAACATGGTGTCTTATATGTATGCACAGTTAACATTGAATGAGAAATTCTCCATCTCACAGAGGGTCAGACTTTATCTGTATTTTGTCAACGTACTTCTCTTGACTATGCTTGTTACTATTTTTACAACGAGGAGATATTACCTGCGCATTGGATGAAAATCTGCAAGTGAGATTTGCTAAATACAGATGAAGACTTTCTTTCCATGTTGGATAATCTTTAAAATAACCTTTATTCCAATGGGTGCTGTCAAGTTACTGCATTTTTGTTCTTCTGCTTACAGTCAGAACATACTAGGGTCTCTTTGCCTTCTGCAGCCAAACAAATGAATATTCAAGAACAGATATAATACCTTGTTGTTTTTTAATCTAGGTGAAATACAAGGAGAATTTTTCCAAAGAGATGGGTAAAAAGCCGAAGTATGATTTAAAGGAGGCTAAAATCTACAAGACCATGAAAGATGCTCACAACATGGCTAGTGAGGTATGCTCACTGATATGTTTCCATTAGAAGTTTCAAAAGTTCTCCTATATGTTATTAATACATTAGGCATTGCAGGTCTTACTAGCAGTCTTCTGATGTTTGTTCTTTCTTATCTGCAGGTGAAATACAAGGCAGATCTAAAGAAACTTCATAAGCCTGTCACAGACATGTCTGAATCGCTGATCATGAACCATGTCCTGAACACAAGCCAACTCGCCAGTGCTGTAAGCTTGTTAACTAACCTCAGATCCATTTGATTTTCCCATTACTACTGATTCCAGTTTGAACTGATCTCTGCTAATTATTTCTGTAATGATTACTCCCTTGGTTATTGCACATGGGACATCACCTGGTAGTGATCTCTTCTCTACTTTCTAATGGTTGTTTCCTAGTCAACTAGCAACTTTGTCACATTTGTCCTCTGGAAGTGAAATCCTTATTAGAACTGCTAGTCTTTTAAATCCACTAACAATTTTTAGTGGATTCTTTCTTTATTTTAACTGATCTCATCTCACTAACAAATACTATTCTTTTTTATTTTTTGTTATTGTTTACTGTATTTAAAACTTATATTTTTTTTCTGCTTTTTCATTTCATTTTTATGTTTAACATCCTCCTACTGTAGAGGTACAGAATTACTTCTAACAAAATACTTGAAAATTTTGTTGAAAAAATGTGAAAGTCATTATTGTCTGGCACAGCCTTTTCATGTATCCACTGTGTTTTCTTGATCTTTTTTGTTTATTTTTTCTCTTTTTTTAACCCTGGTTTTGAAAAAAATCTTGGCTGCAATCAAAACGATCAACATCTTTAACAGTGATATCTGATACTGAAACTTCTTGGTTTTGTTTGGCTTTTTGTATTTCTAATTTCTCTTTGATGTTCCATTGAAGTGTTGCTTTGATTGGACCTAAGAAGTAGATTTGCTGAGGGATTTTTTTTTTTATTGAGATGATTTTTGACACCTTCCCTTCAGTACCAGTACAAGAAGCAATATGAGAAGAGTAAGGGTCACTACCATGTGGTACCAGATAATCTTGAACAGGTTCATCTAAGGGAGGCAACAGAACTACAGAGCCACGTAAGTTGGTGCCATGTTTCTCATTAACCACACTCACTGGGTACTTAAGTCTTCATCACTGAAATCATCCTAGCAAGTTCTCTGATGCATAGTAATTTCTGTGCCTATCTATTTTTTAAACACTGCACACTCAAGAATACGAAAGTCCATGAGAAATATTGGTACATTTGGACATTTACATACATACAAAATATCCACATAATTTCTTCATTCTAGAGTAGATGTCAAAGTTACTTATTCCTGTTGTGTCTGGATCTTTTTATGCAGTATAATACCTTTATCAGGATGATTTCATCTATAGAAAAAGAGACCTGATAATCTCAGAAACTGGAAACTGAAAAAAGTAGTGTTGCTGACAGCAACTTTCAGTTGCTTTATCCATTCTAGTCTCAAGTGCTAGAAAGAAAATCTCTGCCATTCTTTTTCTGAATGCATAATTCTCTTAATGAAACCAATACCTACTGCTGCTATTAGATGTGTCTGTTGACAATTTTTCCCTCTGAAATACAACAAATGCTGAAATTTATCCTCTGGTTTGGTCTCTAGTCCTCTTTATTTCAGGTATTAATTGGCCCTCAAGAAGAGGGAAGTTAACTGCTAGAACATGAAGGGCTGTAGGTAGCATTCTGCTGCGGAATAATGCATGGAAGTGCAAAAACTATGTAATAGAGGACTATGAGTAAAGGACTGTTTATCAGTTTGTAGTGTCAGTCCAAGTGTATTGTAAGAGCAGCCACTTGTTGCTCCAGTTTGAGACTGGGATCGGTCTGAACCAAAGACAGAGCATTCCCTCATGCAGCAGTTTGAAAATCAGTGCCCTAAAGGCTGGATACTGTAAGTTGAAGCAGGAATATGTTCATCTTGGTGGACATTTTACTCACTGGACACACATGCACAGAAATAGGTAAGAAGATACTGAGTTGCTTTTCAAGCACTGCCACTAACACCACAGCAATCTATTAACGTGACTGGCTGAACTCAGCTAGGGTCAGGAGCAGCCTATGTGCCTTCCGATTAGATTCCTACAGCTACCTCTCCTCTTCCTTGTCATCAGTTGTTTCTTGAAATCAGAGCTGATACTGCTTGTTCTCTGCAACAGGAAACATGTCAGTAGGGTTATATGCCATGCACATTTTGCTGCAAGGTGGAATTCTTATTTTGCATTTTAGGGTCAGTACTATGTATTTCAGGAAGATAATCAGTGTTAGAAGTTCATCTTTTACCAGAGATCAATTGACCACAGCAGGCAAATACTAGTTGATTAGTTAGTTCTTTGATTGTTTAGAAGGGTAACATTTTTCCTTTCTTCTCAGGTGAAATACAGAGAAAAGTATGAGAAGGAAAAAGGTAAACCTATGCTGGACTTTGAAACTCCAACATACCTTACTGCAAAGGAGTCCCAGCTCATGCAGAGTGAGGTAAGGTTAAAATCAATGCTCATAGACTAACAAAACTTTAACACCTGTTTTTTATAGTTAAACTTCCACACTGATTTACACTTGCAGTTATAGTTGTCTTGTGTGTACCAATAGCTTTGAAAAATTGTCATGTTTCTTTATATTAATTATAAAATATTACTTAAAGGAATCATGAAATTTTCCTGTGTCACTATGAAGTGTATATTTTCTCTAATTTTTCATCAAGAAGCTGTCAGTAAATGAAGCTTTAGCAAATCTGTGAGTCTATAGAAAGAATGCAGTATGAAGTACACTTCACCTAAACTCTTGCAACAGGAATATATTATGTATGGCAATTATCATAGTCTACAGAAAGTATTTTTTTCACCTGAGAACTCTGTGTTTGAAAAAAAAATTATTTCCTGTTTGTCTCTATTGTCACAGTGTTCTTCACTGACTTGTCATTCTATTTCCTGAAGCAGTTATTTTGTTTGAAGCATTATCTTGTTCTGTTGCAGATGAAGGCAGGCTTGTCCATGTTGAAAAACACTTGTACAAGGTCCTTAGTCATTATGTTTGAATGATTTCATTGAATGTTTTCTCTGCGTATACAAACATATAGGGGAAAAAACCAAACAAATGTAGTGTCAGGTCATATTTGGAAGTATTGAGCTGTTTTGTGGACTTTACTAGAAAGAACATTTATGCTTTAGCTGTCTGCAGCACTGACTGTAGAAGATTGTCATTGTGACATTAATACCAAACTGCAGCCCCTTTTCCATTCTCCCGGAAGTTTTTCATGTAATTAAAAATAATGTAATAAATGTTTGCTATTTTGCTTTTTTTCTCCTTACTCTCATTAGAAAGAATATAAGAAGGACTTTGAAGAGTCCATTAAGGGCAGAAACCTTACTGGCTTGGAGATTACACCATCCTTATTACATGTCAAATATGCAACCAAAATAGCAAGCGAGGTAGCAGTTATTCTGTGTTTATTTCCTCTACCAAGTTAAATAATGCCACTAAGTATTCTCAGCAACATTTCTTCTTCACCACCTTTTATTCCTAACCATTCACTTGTTTTCACATGTCTTGCATGTTTTTACATATTTTGTGTTGTGATCTAATTTGTCATGGACATTTATTGTTTTTTGTTAACTGTGTTCATGTTTACTGCGTCCCTTTCTGACGTACTTCCTTCAGCATAACTGTTCTGTAGTGATGTGTTTGTGTGTGCCCTTGCGATTTATCTTGAACAATAATGACTACACTCTATTCCATTGCAGTATTTCTTTTATAACCCTATGCGATATTCTTTGCTGTTCTAAAAAGTCCTTTAATTTGGAGCTTTTGGAATTTTTTTTTCATTTTTCAATAAAGCTGCACAGTGTAGAACTCTGTAAAGTCTGGCTTTGCACTTTTCTTTCTTCTGCAGAAAGAGTACAGGAGGGATCTGGAGGAGGGTGTCAAAGGTAAAGGACTAACAGCTTTAGAGGAGACTCCAGACATGCTAAGAGCAAAGAATGCAACTCAAATCCTGAATGAGGTATGTCAAGAGTTATTTGGAAAATACCTGAGTAGAGGTAACAACCTTGGCTGGTAAATACTTATAGCCATAAGTATTTATATATACCAACATGTGGTCATTCTCTGTAATGTCTTGAGAAGAAAAAAAATGTGTATGATGACTAAGGCTAAACCTGGAAGCCTGAACTCATAAGTGAGCTGTTTCTGGTTTTGCAGTCACTGTCAGGAATATAAGTAGGAAGCAGCAAGTGGAAAAAAACATTTTGTACTTATGTCAAGCATTTCTGAGTTATTCAAAGAGCCTATATTTTATTACCACAGAATATTGCAGGGCATATTCAGTGAAGTTCAGCACAATTAGCATAAAGAGACATGAATTATACCAATGTATTCAAAATAAATCTTTTAGGCCTTACTGGAAGATCTCTTTGTGAAGAGTAGCTGCTACTGCTGAGTTTTTAGGGAGGATATTCATTCCAAAGGCCCAAACTGTCACACAGAATCCTGACTCTGCATTTTTTGAACATGCTCAGTGTGAAATGTATGTAACCACTTTTCACTACAGCATGCACTTCATAAGATGCTTGTTGCCTCCTGCTCCTCTTCTGGACTAGTCATTGTTTTACACAGATCACTGATGACTTTCGGGAACTTACACTTTGAGATTGTTGGTGTGAGAAGGAAGAAAGACCTTAATGCAGCTGGCCTGTAGTGTGCCTCCATTTGCTGCTGCAGTTGGGCCATTTCCTCTCAATGTTTACGTTATAAAATATGCACTTTAATGACATTCTGTGTATGTTTAATTGTAAGTTTATACTAGTGGTATTCCTGTTTTGTGGTGTGGCCATGAAAGTACCCGAAGTTGCTGAAGGGCTTGTATTCACATCAATAAAATACCTATTTGTTGTCTTCATCTGCAGAAAGAGTATAAAAAAGCCTTGGAAATGGAAATCAAAGGGAAAGGTCTGTCAGAACTGGCTTTGGAGACACCAGATTTTGTGAGAGCAAAGAATGCCACTGACATTGCCAGCCAGGTCTGTGTGAATTACTCATTTATTGCATCTAATGTATTTTTTTAAAGAAAAAGATAGTGTGGTTTGTTTTATTTTGTTTTTTGAATACATGGAATGCAAATTGTTGCCAAGATATGATGAAGGCCTCTAATTGTGAGCTTTCCCTAACAGATCAAATACAAACAGTTGGCAGAAATGGAAAAAGCCAACTACACCAGTGTTGTCGATACTCCGGAGATTATTCATGCCCAGCAGGTCAAAAACCTTTCAAGCCAGGTATCTTGAGTGAAGAGATGTAATCATTGTTCGTGTGGGAACCCCGAGCAGATTCTGATCTGGAGCACCCAAATAATTGCCTTTCACAGCATTCAGGAAATACACCAGGAAACCAAATTTCTATAGAATGGTGATGTGGCATCTCTTATATCTCAATATTGAAATTAGTGTATTTAAATACTGTATAAAACAGAAGAATAATTTCTATTGTTTTTGCAATACTAAAGCTAATTTTGTTCTAAGTAAATTTAGGTGAACTTTCCTACCCCTGAATAACTTCAAAGTAAATCCTACACGGAGGTGTAGTCTGAAATAGAATTACTCACATTTCCATAAAGATGGGCATTATACAACAGTAAGTAATGACAGGCTGTTTATTAGTTCTTTTATATTAATAGCATACATGTTGTGTTTTGTATCAGAAAAAGTACAAGGAAGATGCAGAAAGGACCATGCCATACTATGTGCCTGTAGCAGACACACCTGAAATGCAGAGAGTCCGTGAGAATCAGAAGAACTTTAGCACGGTATGTTAATATGTAATAAATGTTATTACTGTCAAATAATAAAATAACATTTGGCTTTTTTTTTTGTCACTTAATAAGGTCCAAATACCACACTATAATCCCTTCTAGGCTGCCTTTATGTTCTCAGTGATCCCCATTCACAGGTTCCCCTGTGTATGCAGCAGCCCACTTATGCAAGGAAACAAAAATGGGTCTGTAATTTTCTTGGACAAAAAATTCTTTGCTGTGCTTTGACAATTCTATTGCTCATAAGAGAAAAATAACTACTTACAGAAGTTGCTGTCTCTAGGGAATACTACAAGACTGTATGGTCAGGAGCATGGACAAGTTCTCCACCGTCTGGCTAGAAATCTTTAATTGTTGAGACTTGATTGTTTTAGGTGCCAGATTGTGGCAAGATTTTTTGATGAATCTAGTTAAGGATCTCCTATTACTAATTGAAGTGAGAATATTTATAATTGTATGTCTTTATATCACTAATGGTAATGTTAAAATGACCTCCTTAAAAGGTGTATTTGAAAATATTTTATTTTTCTTAGCTTCTAAGAAAGCTCTCTGAGTAAATTTTTATGGTATAAAGTCAACATTTGACATTTTACTACAACTTTTTCAACAGCTTCAGTATCAGTGGGACCTACAGAACAGTAAAGGAAAAGTTACAGTTGTACAAGATACACCAGAAATGCTGCGTGTGAAAGAAAATCAGAAGAATTTCAGCTCGGTAAAGTTATTTTCTTTTCTCAGTGCTCATTCCAAAAGAACCCCACAGTTTGATGTGTTTAATAAAACAATTATTTTAGGCTCTTCCCTTATAGATACTTATGTTCTCAACCTGCTTAAATGTGTATAAGAATGTTTTCGAACAGAATTAGTTTTACTTTCAGCAGATTTAGCTGATCTATGCTACTCCTCTTTATCTACTGTTATTTGTGGAGTGCCCTGATTGCAGTCTTTCACATGTACGTGGCTGTCATATAGTTAAACAATCAGCCCTGTGCTTCAAGTGTTACCAATGTCCACCTTTCTTTTGTCCTGTTGCCATGTAAGTAATGCAGTCCTGCTGTATTGCAACCTTTTTCTTTCAGGGAGAAGTGAACTGTCTGCCTGACATGTTTCGTGTGTTACCATGAAGTGCCAGTTGCGTGCTGTTTCATTTTGCCACCAGTACCATTAGCCTACTAGGTGGAAGGAATTTGTGTAAAACATCCCAAAACAAATTAGAACAAGAAGAACAAATGAAAACTAGAACAAATACTAGTTTTTATTCCTAAAATTAGTCTAAAAACATTTTTATTTTCTACTTAAAATGCATTACCACAAATATAAATGGTCAGCCCTGTTTTTGCACAAGTGGCACTCGTAGTAAACCAGCCTTCAGACAGGCAACAAGGCAGTGACTGGAGATCCTCAGCCTGCAGTGTTGCGTGCGAATCACTGTCATGGAGCTGTATTCTCTCTGTAGAAGAAATAATGTTGTGTTTTGTATGCTTAACCTTGTTGTCTTGATTCTAAATATTAAGATTTTATATAAAGAAGATATTGGAACTGGAACTACTATTGAAAAGACGCCAGAGATGCAGAGAGTTAAACGAACCCAGGATGCAATTAGCTCGGTACAAAACAATTGATTTTTAATACTCTGCAAGCGCTAATTCAACTTATAATAGTATTCTTTTCCCCTCTTACTTCTTTAAATGTTGCTAACAGTGGTTTGGCAATAATCCATCCAGCTAAGGGTTTCTTTCTTAAAGTTTTTGCGTATTCTTGTGATTTAATAATCTTTCTAATGATTGTTACTTACAATGAATTTCTAAACCATGAAAGCACTTGTCATCATCAAAGAGTTGTTTAGGTTGAAGACGTTTCTTGACATCATCTACTCCAATCCCTTTGCTCCATCAGGTTCAGTTAGAGCAGGTTGCCCAGGACTGTGTCAAGTGTTGAATATCTCAAAGGATTTGAGGCATCTATTGAATATCTATTGAGATATTCAGAAGGACTCCACAACCTCCTTGGGCAACCTGTCTGGTGTCTGATCAGCTTCATGGTTAAAATGTTTTGCTGTGTTCAGACCGAATTTCTTGGTTTTTAACTCGTGTCCATTTATGGTTGTCCCGTCACTGGGTACTGCTGAGAAGAGTGGCTCCCTTGTCTTTCTTCCCTCCTTCAGGTATTTTTACCTATTGGTTAGTTCCCCCTGAGTCTACTCTTCTTCCAGCTGATGAGTCCCAGCTCTCTAAGCCTCTTCTCATCTCAAATATGTTCTGGTCCCTTCATCATCTCTGCAGCCCTGTGCTGGACTCTTTCCAGTAGATCTATGTCTCTCTTGTACTGGGAGCCCAGAGCTGGTCACAGCACTCCGGATGTGACCTCACCACTGCTGAGGGGAAGGACCATCCTCCTCAACCTCTGGCAGTGCTCTTCCTAGTGTGGGTCAGGATGCTGTTAGCCTTCCTTGCCATGGGATATACTGCTGGCTCATGATCAGTCTGTTGCTCACCAGGTTACCACGGTCTTTCTTTGCAAAGGTGCTTCTCAGTCAGCCAGCCCCCAGCAGGTTCTGGTGCCTGGGGTTATTCCTCCTCAAGTGCAGGACTTTGTGTTTCCTCATGAAATTCATGAGGTTCCTGTCAGCCCTTTTCTCCAGTCAGTGTCCACCTGGATGACAAAATGCTCTGGGCCCGGTTCTTCAGTCCAGCTCACTGTGCACCCATCTAACCCATACTTTGTTGGCATGTCTGTGAGGATGTTAGGGCGGACAGTGTCAAAAGTCTACTAAAGCATGTCTTGTAAAACTGTTATATTAAAAAATTGTAATGCTCTAATACTGGAATAATTGTATGTAATTCTTTTCTTTCAAGATATGTAATCTTTTTCATGCCTTTTTTTTTAATTCTGACATTATTTTAGTATAAAAGTTACTAACATTTCAGCCATTTGTTTTGTGTGTCTTCTGTTAAATATGTTATCTTGAAATACCATTCTCTTGTTGAGAAATAGCACTGATATCAAACACTTCAATTGCTAAAATATTGTATGATGACCCTCACCTATGTTGAATATGATAGATTTTTACAAATCCAGAATTCTTCTTTCATTGCTAGAAAGACCACATTGTATTGAATCTGTTCAAAGGCATTTACAACAGATTTTAGAAAATCTTTTTATGAAAGTGCCATTCATAGTGAAATCTCAGCAACAGTTAAAGTTTATTCTTGCTGAAATTATGCTCCTGGAAGATACTGAGATTTTAATCTGCAGCTGAAAACGTCTGGCTCAAGTAAGACCACTTTTGTACCATGAGCTGAGTTATTGCTAAATTTCTTTATAGAACTGTGGCTGAATTATCTAACAGATAATTCTAATAGAAACTTCCTTGATGGCTTCCTTCTGTTAGAATACGTCTAGTACTTGAGATTTCATTGAGTCTGTGAAGTGTAAGTGCCCTGTGTTTCTGTATTCATGCAATTTGTTACCCATACATGCATCGGCTGTGTTTTAACATAAATTCTAACTTTTTCTAATGTCATTGCCTTTGTAGATTAAGTACAAGGAGAGTATTGGAAAAGGAACTCCAATTCCTGATCTGCCGGAAGTGAAACGTGTCAAGGAGACTCAGAAGCACATCAGCTCGGTAGTGGCCAATATTTTCTACTTACCTGTCTATAATCTTGCAAACTCAGCCTCCAGCCTCTGACAGTGTTTATGGGTATTTTTTGTTGAAAGGAGAACAGATCCCTTAAATCCCTATATTCTGCAGCAGGAGGTTTAAATATCTGGATGTTGCAGCAGTCATTACAATCAGCCACTTCCTGTGTTATTTCTGTGGGCTTTTCTAAACGCAGAAATAGAATAAGAAAATACACAGAAGATATCTTATTCTTAAAAAAAAAAAAAAAATTAAGAGCTAACGATAATGTTGTGGAAAAAACTAATTGGTGCCTCTTTATGTATTCACTAAACCTAGTGATGGTTAAAAATGGAAAAAGTATGTGGCTCATCTCATAATTAATTAAGTGTACATTCTAATAATGAAACCCTGTTCTCCTGATTTTGAGCCAGCATTTCTTGCTGCCTTATTTTGATCTTTGAATACAATATTGAGGGAGGGATATGGTCTTGTGGTTGTTGGTACCTCAGGTGTTTGCTGCACACTGTTGAGGAGCAACAGCTCCCATCAAATGAATATCTTACGATTTACTATTCCTAATTTCAAGTAGTTTTTCTCTTGTGCTTTTTATGGGATTGATTTTTACAGCTCACTAGTGCATAATTGAGTTGGTTTTTCAAATGATTCATTTTTCTAACCTTCAAGTTACATCATTTGTTTTCCCTTGCTGTGAATTCTTTATTTTTGTATTCTTTTTCCTTGCTGCAATGACATCAAGCACTGAAATGCAGTTTGCAAGTATTTAATGAATTTCCAAGAGCTGCCAGTGCATTTGTAATTTGTTTCTACATTATTAGGTTTTAGACCAGGCATTTTCTATACATCTTTCCTCATGGAAAATGCAATTTTTTAATCCAACAGTTGTAGGTTGAGTTAAATGTAGTAAGATGACAGCTAAAGCTCAGTGGTATTTCTCACTAGAGACATTAAACAAAAGAAAATGTTGATTTTCTGAAAATAGAGATTGAAATGAAGTGGAGCACACAATGAAGCTCAGCTGTTTCTTAACACTGCAAAAAGAAAAAGAAAAAAAAGCTCCAAAAACCTTCTCTACCTGAAAAGTAGTGTTGCAACGTTTCCTAAACAAAGATGCAAAGCAAAAAATCTTTTATGCCAGATTAGCAGAGTGTTCAAATTTGTGCCCTATTATAGTGAAGTAATCCATTGACTTCAGCGTGCTGAAGCTCCTAAATGCAGACATTCAGTACTTTGCTGGGCTGGTGACTGTCCTGTAAAAATATGCACACTGGGTAAAAACATTTTGCACATATTTACATCCTAGACTATATTTGTGTATTAACCAGGTAAGGTACCTCTCCAAATGTATTGCAGGTATTGTGGAAGGGACCTGATCTCATCTTTCTGGGTGCTTGTATTCTGCAGGTGTTGTACAAAGAGGACGTAGGGACAGGCATCCCAACGCCTGTCACTCCAGAAATAGAGAGAGTCAAACGCAATCAAGAACATATTAGCTCGGTATTTAAAACAAAAAGACTACTACTCATTTTTGCATAACATCCTAACACGTATTCCATTTTTCTTCAGCGGTTTAAAGTCTCACTCTACTCCTTTCTTCTTTCTGGCAATATTTTTAACTCAATTGTTCCACTTTTTTGTGCTTTAACTTTTTTGAGTGATTTACAACTTTACATGCATTTCTTTTATGAACCAAAACTGATATAAACTGTGACATCAGTCTGGTGTTTGTTTTACCTTAACCCTTTATCTCCTGGGAGACATAGTCCTATTTACAGAATAATCAGCCACTTCCTTAATACTTGCCTCTAGAACAAGTGTGCAATTAATTAAGAGCTGATCCTAACGCTAAACATAACTCACAAAGTGCCTGTGTTGAGTGTTTTTTTGCCTCTTGTATTTTTTTTTTTTTCCTGTGGAAACTTTCTTGTACCTCACAGGTATCATACAAAGAGGGCTTAGGGACTGGCACCCCAACACCCATCACTCCAGAGATGGAGAGAGTCAAACGCAATCAAGAGAACATTAGCTCGGTATACCCAAATGAAACAAAACCCACCATCTAGAATGCAAACCAAATCCCTTTAACTCCTCCATATTAATTTTTTTCTTTCAATTTGTTTTTGAACTTTGAACCTTTCTTTGAACCCTTGAACTTTGAACCCTTTCTTAATCAAATCACTAAAATCTTGTCAGTATTCTTTCATTGTAGTTTTTCCCTCAGTCTAACTTAATTGTCAGTAAATTATTCCTGCTGTGAGATTCTACCCTCATTGACTTTAAGCAGTTCCTTATTTCTTCTTCCCACTGAAATAGCGATAATCTGGGTGACTCCTGCTCAGTAACAGTGCTGATCCTTCTAACAGTCCTCAGATGGACCACGCTGGTGCGGTGTAAAGCAAAATGAATTGTTAACACTTCCTGAAGCTAAGCAATCTAATGCAGACAGAGTTTGTCTTTTTGTGGTTTTGCTTGTTGGATGGTTTCTTATATCCTGCAGGTCTTTGTAAGAAAACCTGGGTTGCATCCCTGTATCCCTGTAATGTGCAAAATGAAGAAAATTGCGTAATTAAGGGAAAATGACTGCAGTAATGCATTTCTATCTAGAATTGTTTCTGCTTCTAGCACATTCCAGCCAAGTCACCATGCACAATTTGAAGTGCTTCGTGTCACAGTTTTGTTGTGTATTTCTATTTTAGTCGGAGTGGCTTAGAAATAAGTTTGACTCAGACATGGCAGATGCAAAATTCAGACCTGACTTGAGATTCATTGGACAGTTCAGAGTATTGTTACCCTTTTTGCTACATGTAATTGTGTCTGTGAGCATTACCTCTCTTTTGTACCGGTGAGGAGCTATCTTGGAGGAAAAGCTGATCACTAAGGTCTTTTGTTCAAGTGAGTAGACTTACCTGGGAAGGAGACACAAATGCAAATGTTTTCAGGTAAAGTGGCTCAGGATGTGCTTTCGCAACAACCACTCCTGCAGTTCTTGCTGGCATTTTTGTGGGATGCTGAGATGACAACACAGTACCATTAGCCATTAGCTGATTATTTTGATTGACTTTTTTTTACTAGCCTTTAAACAAGGCTGACAAAACTGTATTTTTCATACTTTGAAGTTTCACAGTATTAAATTACTTTTCTTCTCTCTCTCTCCTTGCCCTGTCTTCCTCTTTCCCTTTTTTTCCCTAAAAAACCCACAAACCAAACCAAACAAAACCCCACTTCCCTGCTGCCACACAGGTGTTGTACAAAGAGGGGCTGGGAATAGGAACCCCAGTACCTGTGACTCCCGAGATGGAGAGAGTCAAACGCAACCAAGAGAACTTTAGCTCGGTACTTTTGTGCGCTTTAAGAAAAATGTTCCCTATAAGTTCATTTTAGCAGAGCTTTATAACACTTGTAAATATTCTACTCTGCAATTAACTTATGGTGTCACTCCTTTCTGCTATTAAAATTCAGTCATTGTTATACTTTATGCAGATATTTTTAAAAAGATTTTTTTAATAATCATAACACTTAATGTCCCTTAATTTTTAAAACTTTTTTTTTTGAAACTAAAAGTATTTTGCCTTTAAAAATGACCGTTTTCTCTATTTGCTTAATTCCATTCTTCTAACACTATTGCTCTGTTGAAGTGTACCCAAGACCTGGGCTGCAGTATTTCCAGAAGTCCTCCCCTGAACTGATCACAGGTGTTACCTGGTTTATACTTCATAATTTTTCCTGCTTTCTAATGGATGTAATGGGCGTAAATATTAACTATGAAGTGCTGCCTCCATCAAATGCATTATCTCTTTTATTCTTGGATTTTTTTATGCTGTTGTGTTACCATATAGGTGTTGTACAAAGAGCAACTGGGGACAGGCACCCCAACCCCT
>WBMW01006253.1:1806604-1820552 GCA_013396635.1 Penelope pileata | reverse complement strand
GAGGTTTATAATTTTCCCCAAAGACATTTCCATATATTTTTTGAAAAAGGCCTAGTGTTACATTCACACAAAATGGTTACATCAGTGCTCAAAAGAGACTTAATGGGAGTATCATTACAATTTTTCAACCAATCTTTATAGAAAATCCAGTAGAGAGTAACATAAATCTTAGAAAATAGTTGAGGAGAAAAGTTCCATCCAAGCAGAAAACAGAAGGAAACAGATCAATAAATAGATCACTGTGTAGATGCCAACCAGTTAGCTTGCTATCTTTTTAAATGAGTAGTTCTGTTAACTCCTTTTGAATCCTCAACATCCAGGCTAAAGCTTCTAGCAAGTTTTTCTAGGTGAAGTGCAGTGAGGAAGTGAGTGTGACAAATGATCTCTGATCTATTCTGAACTCTTTGGTGATACAATTGTACTACATTTTTAAAGATACACATTGCTTCATTTGTAGGATGGATTGAAGTGGGGGACGGTTTAAGTAGAAAATCCAATAGCCTTCAGTTCTAAGCCTTCTTTGCAGTGTACAACTCCTCTCAGGTAACATTAAAGATAATTTTAAAAAAATAATCATTCTATAAAGCCAATGGACTTTCAGCATAAAGCAGTCATTCTTTTTTGAAATCAAAACAATCTGCGGAAACAACTCTGATATTGCTAGAGTCTGGCTGAAACAAACGAGCAAGAAAACAATCATCTCTCAGAAAGTGGAAGGGAATGTATCCCCCTCCCAGTTAACTTTTGGTCTGCTGCCACACTTCCATTTTGGCAACCAAAGGAATGCTATGGGCACTGTATAAAGGCATCTGTGGCAGCCTCAGGGTTAAAGCAGACATTTCTCATCTTTGACAGATGGTTAATTCATGGTCATTATTACTAAATTCAATTGCTCAATAATTTAGATATGACAAACGTGTGTAGGAATATATGCCAGGGCACCCTTCTAGGATTCCCCAAATGCAATATCCCCTCCATGCTTTCACCATACATCCTCATGCTGAATTTGACAGATTGAAACAAATGTAAGCTTTCTGAGCCCTTCAATTCCCTGGTGCCACTCTTGTTACATTTGTGAGTGGTTCTAGATAGTTACTGTGTCCAGACCCAGGGATGGATGAATTGGCTTGACTAAAACAATCATTCTGTCAATAAGTGTAATGCAAGTCGATTTTTTTTTCTTTTTTCTTTAAGGCCTAATTTTAGCAGTGGTGTCACTGCAAGTATGGTCACTTCAGCAATCACAGGAAACTAATTTGCAGACGAGGTCACAGTTTGAATAGCTCTGGGTACTACTAGACCCTACTGCAACGTTGCCTGGAGTGGCTTTAAAGCACATCATGCCTGATGCACCCACTCCTACCATACAAACAAAGTTACAAAATGAAGCCGCTCAGACTGTCCCTTCCTCTCCATTGCTACCTCTTATCTCAAATCCAACCCATTTTCTCAAGCAATATTTTCTTAAAAATAATCTAAAATCTTAAAAATTCCCTTTCTCTTCTTTCAGTTGATTCAGAAAACGGAACCTCTCCCCTTCTCTGTTCTCACTGATACTTCCAAACTGGCTAGCACAAGTAAGCACCTCAAAACACCTCCGCATCTCGCTTACTGAAGTTGAAAGTCTTTCACTGACTTCAAAGGCGTTTGGATTAGGCCCAAAGCCAGCATCCTAACGTGCTAGCACAGACTACCAAGCCACAACACTGGCTGAAGTCCATGCCACATATATGCTATTGCTAAAGCAGCAGAGAAAGCTTACACGGCTTCAGATCTCAGAAAGTTTATTTGCGCTGCTTTTTCCTTATTAGTCTGCAGAAACTCTTGTCAAGTTTCTTTAATTCTTCTGCTGTGGGCCAAAGTACAGGTTTCTCATTTGAGCCACAAAATCCAGGTATCACAAACTGGCTTTGCTTTTGAGATCACAAGCACGTAAGCCTTTTCCCCCTTCCTCCTCCAAAATTTAATTGCCTTTGTGCCTCCTTATAAAGCCCTGAGATGTCATACTTTTAGTTAGAATAGGAACCTTTTAAAGCAGAGGCCTTGCCTTTACTTGTTAGTAATTCACTTGGCACACTATTGGCACTATATAATAAGAAAGAGTAAGTACAACAATAGTAAGTGGGAAAAGCATCTGTGCTGTTTTTCTGTCACTGCCATTAATCCTACACAGAGTGCTTGCAGGACAAAAAAGTTCCAGGCAAATGTGTGAAAGCTAAGCTTTACCTGTAAGCCTGCAAAGTAACTGAGCCACAGAGGAAGCCTAAATCGAACCTTCCATATGCTCAAGGCAAGTGAATCCATTAAATCAGTTCAGATAAAATATTCACGGTGTCTATTTCAAAGAGCTGCATTAGCTTCAGAATTAGCACCACACTGTTTGTCTGTCTTTCACATCACCCTAAAATAGAAGTGCCTCAAACTACAGACCCAAGACACTCTGCAGGAAGGTGCTGAGATCTCTCAGATACTATAAGCAGAGGCAAAGAATGAGACACCTCGTAGGCCTTTCTCAGCATCTTATACAACTGATCCTTTGGCAAGCAACTGCTCTGACATCTGGTGGCTTTAAATTCTCTCTCCTTTCTTTGCCCTCTAATTGAGTTTGAAAACTTATGGTTGTAAGAAGCTTATAGAACTAAACCAAAACTAATGGAAGAGTCTCATATACTGAACAGTATATCACCATATGGGGCACCTCACAGAGATAAAGAGGGACAAAGCTGGAAGAGAAAACTGCACAAGTTTCTTTCATCTTTTCTGTCCATAGAAACATACTCTTCTGGGAAGCAATCAGATTTTTGCAGTCCTGAAAGTGCAGCAGAATATCTCAACCCATCTCATCTCCTCGACAGATAAAGCATTCTTTTGCTTCAAATTAAAAAGATTAATAAAGTAAAAGAACACATCAGGTTTGCATCAATCATTGCCCATGTGGTTCTTATTATTGTAATTAAAAGTTATCTCCCTAAAATTGTTGAATGAAAGTGTCATGATCTGCAATTGAAAACACATTGAAGGGAGTTATCCAACTTATTTGACTGTTTTAAGACAGTCAAATTTAAGAACACTATGGGGATAATGTATATCAAAGAGTCCTTAAAGGCAGCCTGTCAGTAAAAGTATGCTTCTGTCCTATAAACTCCCAAACACAAGAACAGCATCATTGGTAAGGTTTCTGGGCGTGGAAGTAATGTTAATAGTAAGAATGAAAAATGTTCTCTTTTTTTTTTAATAGGTGAGTTTAGATTTTTCACATTGAATAGGGCAAATTTTGAATAAGCCTGAACAAACCTGACTCTTCTGTTATGTGTGACTTCATCTTTCACAAAATTTCATGTTCAATTTTGACATCCAAGCTTTCATAGTTGTATAGGATTTTGAAAGTCAGTGATCTAAATTAAGAATTTTTTCATATGCAGGAATATAGGTTTACAAATCTGTTAAATAAGGATGCACGCTGAACATGATTTATAAGTAATCACAGACTCTTCCTTTCAGATGTTAACGTATAATAGTTTTAACAGCAAACTAATTACACCAAAGTTGGTAGCATGCCTAAAAATTGCCCTTTTGAAAACTTTCTTTGTGCAAGGTAACTTTTAAAGAATTCATTTTTTCTTTCTTCCCCTCACTCTTCCTCTCCTTTCTCTGCACTGAAAGCAAGTCCTACATTTTGGCATAGGATACAGTGTATTAATGGAGCATTGGTCAAAATAATTCAAAATACAAAATCACTCACTTTTGAGAAAGATTTCCTGGATGCTATTTAAAAAAGACAATTTTAATGTGCAGAAAGTATCTCTTGTAACATAAGGGAGAAAAACTTCTATTTCATACATCAGTGGAAAACACCAAAGGGAATTTAAAAAAGGATTTATTTGGATTTTACTGCTAAAGACAAAAGAATATTTTCCTGCCATCTTTATCTACATTTGAACTCTCCTATCAGTTTTCTATGTCCAATTACTGAAAACCAGTGGTCTCCTGCATCTTCTTTCCTGGTACCAGCAGACAGCTTGATCTGTGGGTAGTGGATTTACATGACAAGAAATGAACAGTCAGTGTCCACAGGCTGTTTAGAAAACTACATGAAACTGTATAATTTGTCCTATAACCCTCAGCTACAAGAACAACTTTTCATTTCTTAATTTTTGCTCAGATGGAATTACCCAACTCAGGAGGCCAAATAAACAAGACACCAAAAACATCCGACTACCAACAACAATAAAAGCAAAACAAAACAAAAATAAAAACCACTACCAACAACAACAACAAAAAAAGGCCACACACCCAAAAAATCCTACCCAGAAGGAAAACAAAGTGAGAGAAGCGTGGGATTCTAAAACAAGACAATGGGAGGCAAGCCACATAGCATATTCACTGTAGCCCTCCTCCATCTCTTCCTATAGAAAAATTACCCTGTATCAAAGAAAATGTAGGGAAAAGAGAAACAGTGATGCTGAATATGACAAAAAAGCTTGTTTATGTATAATACATAGGAGAAATTGTTCAAGGACAGTTAAATGTGACCCATTTAATAAACCAAGGTCTCCAATACTTATGGTGCTCTGCTGAGTAAGTGCTGATCATGCAAATTAAGGCTGCCTGGGGATATACACTGCTTTTCAGTTGAGTTTGAGTTTTACGAGTCCTCAAAAAAACTTTTAGAGATGTGGATACATGTTACAGGGTCACTAGGGCTATTTCCATTTCTTCAGTTGTTGACGTATTTTTGAAAACACAATTGTCTGACATTCTTGAGCCTTACACATCTATATTCAGGAATGCAAAAATCTAATTATCACTACTAGCTGTGTAATTTGAAATAGAGAAGGGCAAGTGAACGTGAAAAGGTATTCCAAGACTAATATTCGAGCTGCAACAGGAAAAAGGAATAAAACTCCAGTGGTCACTGTGACGCTGACTAACTCAAAATTTAGCAGGGTCCAGGATGAGTCCAAGGCAATGCGGATTATGCCCTCAGTATACACAGTATTCAAGATCTCATACCTTCTGGATTCCTGTATATTCATTGGCTGAATTTTTTACCCAGTTTGCAGTATGCTTACAAATCCCACTAGCTATAATTTGGGCTCATTATTTCTGACTGAACGCAAGGAAATCCAAATTACACATCACCTCTGAAACCAGCATCAAACACCCAATCAAAACTTTACAAGTTTGGTGAAGATTAGGGTATGAAATGAAAGGGCTAAGAAAAAATATACAAGAAGTTAGGAAAAGCAGTGCCTGTTTAATAAGGGTACAATGTGCCCACTGTCTGAATACAAAAGCACACAAGGGCAGGCAATCTGTTTTTATAATTTTACTATAATTACATAGATTCTAACCTGTAGGGAAATTATACTTTAAAACAAGTTGCCCTAACCCTCATTCCCCAAACATCTCTCTAAAAGATGAAATTGTGCCTTCTCCTGTGGCTATTTTTAGTAATGGCATCAGTAATTACACATATGATGGTCTGAGGCCCCAAAGAAAACATCTCTCCATGTTCTGGATGTGTTCCATAGTATCTTGAAACAATCTTGAAAAATGTATACAGCCAGCATTGCAATCTCCAGTGATCTGCAGGGACACATTAGGATCACCAGGGGAGTTGGTGCTGGTGACAACACGAGCAATTTGGCATTACTCACTGGAACTGAGGCATGACTCTGTGAAGCTGCTGTTGTTCTCCGTGGTTTCTCTGCAGAGGCTCAAATCTACTCGGTCTAATTCATTGCTGGAACCACAGCCTCTCAAGGGAGCGTCCCAAGCACCTGATAACAGCC
The DNA here is from genome assembly GCA_013396635.1 of Penelope pileata. Taxonomy (NCBI): domain Eukaryota; kingdom Metazoa; phylum Chordata; class Aves; order Galliformes; family Cracidae; genus Penelope; species Penelope pileata. The sequence continues at coordinate 1,814,757 of WBMW01006253.1, read as the reverse complement.
TGCTCCCAAGGGACAGTGCTTTGCATCTCCGTTCTTCTAGACTGTCCACCAGAAGAGGACAAATTAAGGACACAGTCCCCTGTACCTGTTCTCCACTTTGAAGATCTGCGGTGTCAGCCAGGTCACAGCAGTGACACAGGTTCGAAAGAGAAGCCACCTCTCTCTAACCCTAGCAGAAGTGCTCTCCTTTAACTCAAACAATTTCAGTGCCTGGAGGCTCACAGAAATCCATCTCCCCAAGAGCAGAACAGGCAGGGGCATGCACACGCTGCAGCCGGTGCTTCTCCATTTTAGGACACACAGACACAGAGACATGGGACGTACAGCAGGACACACAGAGACCAGTGACCTGCGCTCAGCTCCTCCATGCCTCAGCTGGGAACTCTGAGCACAGGACTGCTATGGTTCGTCCTCATCAACAAACTCTTTAACTCCATTTCTTTCATTCATCAGCACCTGACTTCAAACAGTTAATTCTAAGTAGAGCAAATGAAATGTTTTCAGTACTTACACTTAAGCAAGGGTGCTGTGGCTTTTTTTTGTTTTGTTTTAAGTGAATCCAATCTGATCCAGATTTTCTTTTCTTTTTGTCAGTTTATCTTCCATACTGCAAAATCAATTATCTGCAGAATTCTAGTTTACACTGTGGGGTTAGTGGGAGAACAACTGTGGTCACCTTTGTTATACAGGCTATATTAGTAAGAAGTTCTTTTGATCTTTTCATGATTTCTCATCTCCACCTCATTCTTGCTAATGACAAGTTTAGAAGTTTGACACTTAATGAAGAAAAACATACACTGCATCCACTGGCTGCACTCAGTAATCAATCAGATGTAGATGGGTTGTTTAGCTTCTTATCCATTTATTTTGCAGGTATTGTTGATTCTTATGTAATATTTTTAGAGACATGTTGTCTCATATCCAGAAACATTAGAGAATAAAAGATTAACAAGGGGGGAAAAAAAAAAAAAGAGGTGACCATGAAATATTAAAATAAATATTGCTAGAAGCCATTTGATTACGAGTTTGTTTTGCAAAATTTTGGGGGGCAACTGGAAAAAATGGAGTCTCTTACGTTATCTTATGTTTGCCAAAATACAAGCTGGTGTATACTAATGGAAAAGCACATGGCTGCCTGCCTCTACACCTCACTTAGTATTATTTTCTTCCCCTTGCAGAAAAAAATCTACTTATAAGGTAATCATTGTGAAAAAATTTCCAGTGACTGCCTGTCAGGAAAACAGCCTCAACCCTTAATGCCAAATCACTGGCACAGTCAGTGAGTGCAATGGAGTTCAGTCCAGACACTGGAACGTCTGACACTATGAGACATAATACTTTTCTTGCAAAAATGACATTTCATTACTTACAAAGTGAAAAAGGAATGGAGGTGTTTGAGGACACTTGATGTATACTAATTTTATGTGCATGTGTGAGTATAAACATCTAGCATTTATGTGCAAGTACACACACCCATCAACAGAGAAGGATACTGTATGCTGCGATCTAAGCAAGTCCCTGCTAGTGATACTCCCTTATCTTTGTGTGCTTGTAAAAATGGTCCAAGACACAAGCTCACAGTGACAAACTAAAAAGTGGGGGAAAAAATCAAACACACTAAGAGACACTGCACTTAAAACCTTACTTATGAGTATTAACAGTTGTGTGAGAATGACAGAAAGCTGACCTTTTTTAGTTGGTGTTTTTAAGCCACAGAGACAAAGTGGATTTCCTTTATATACTATAAAAAATTGCACTGCAGAAGCATTTATGGGGTGCCACTTTCAAAGTGCACGGTGAGGTTTTATAGCTATCTCGGAACAGGTGGGCTAAATCCTGAGCTAGTGAAATCAGCACCACTCCAGTCACTCCTGTAGCACTACACCAATTGACATCACCTGAGGATCTAGCCCAGGAGCTGTAATGGGACTCCTGTGGCCTCAGCTTTCACAGAACAATCTGATACCATACAACATAATCTGACAAACCTGAGAAATTTGAAATTAAGACTTCTGCTCTCTCCATATTTCACCCAGTTGTGTTCAAGTGCAGTGCTGTGGAGGCAGTGATATTACACAGTTGCTGCACTGAAACAGAGCCACAGGTGTTTTCTCATCACTCAGAAAAAGATTCTATTGACTCCAAAATGACTTGAATTAATTTCAGTGAGATCTTGTCTAAGCAAAGTTTTTGGGCTAGGCGCAGTGACCACTGCTCTGGTAAAAGGCAAAAGGCTTTTTATAGTCTGATTTCAGGTGCTGTCTTCCTGTGTGTTGTGGTCCTGATGTGGGTGACAAGTCTTGTTTAGTCAGGGTCCCAAATGGCAATGTTTAGATCTGGATACCAAGTGCCCCTCACACTGAAAAGGATGTCCCTAATCTTCACAAGCAGAATGTTATTTTTGGCCTACCAAGATCAAACAGAGAGAGACCCTACAAACAGAAGTAATTCTGAAGTAGTCTAGATATTCAAGGCTACTTTCTCAGCCTGCATGAAAACAGGGCAGCTGCATTTACTGCAGTGGGCCTAGAAAACTCAAGTTGAAGACTGACCATTTAAACGTCTCCAATCTCTGCTAAACAACCTGGGATCAGTGGCATGAAGTACTAGGCTCTGGCTGAAGTTTCATGAAAGACAGATTAAAGGCCATCACTGGACAGAGACTGTAGGGCAAGGGCAAAAACGTATTTCAGAAAAGGAAATTTCATGTTTCAAGTTAGACTTGTCTTCACAATGAAAGGTGACCTTTGATATCATTCTTGCCTTGCTCTTTGTATTTAAACCTTTTGCTTTCAGCACAACTCAAACACAGATGAGCACTGTCTTCATCCTTTCTTTAGCATTCCTATTTCAATATTCCAGACTCAAGCATCATTTACCCCAGCAGTCCCCTACTGTGCATCTGTCCCTCAAATCTTAAATACCTGTCCTCTCAAGCTGTTCCAAGGCCGAGTCCAAATGAGTTTTGTGCATGTAAATTCTATTATCTACATGCATAAATGACAGAATCTACTGCCCATGCATGCAAATGTTAGCTATCTAGACCAAGGAATGTGCCAATGTGTATGAAGGGACAAAGTTTTTGCACACGAAGAGAAGCCTATTAGGTGTACCTTTGAAACAGAGGCCTAAATTTATGTGCAGAAAGAAAAAAAAAAAAAACAACACCCCTGCCTGTAAAGAGTAGATATTTCCGACAAGTATAATTTTCATGTAGCTTAAACCTTTGGACAACCTTCAGAGGTTGAGTTACCCTTGCTTACACCTCTTCGGGATTCACCTGGCCTTTGGTAATGCAAGAGCATATGTGCAATCTGTCCAGTGAAAGTGTTCAGAGAAAGAAACATCATCCCACTAATATAGATTATCCACAGCATCTGAAAGTCTTTGGGTCCTAAAAACATACAAAGAAGTTAAACACTTTATTCACCAGAAAGACACTGCAGGATACAAAGGGTAACTTGAAAAGTTGGGTAACATCTCTGTTTTGGGATTCTTTTTATATTTTGGCTAAGGCATTTGATTTTTTTTTTTTTTAGAGCTGCAAACATCAACAGTTCTATTTGCACTCACCCTCAAACAAGTAAAAATATTTCTTTATTTCTTTATTTAATTATTTCCTCCCCTTTAAGCTAGAAACACTCATGCCAGGACTGAGGACTAAGAAACTACATTTCAGCCTATCAGCTTATCAACGATTACAAACCCCTCCTAAAGAGGTCTGAAAATGAAATAACTTATTTAGACTTCATTAAGAAAATGTGATGTATCCTTCACATTTTCTATATCTCTATACAAAATCAGGGTTTAGAGTATACCAGCTCAGTTCTGTTGGTTAGCTGTGACTAAGAACTGAATTCAGTTCTGTGCGCATGTATGGTATCCACACATTTATATACACCCATTATATGGACTCCAGTTATCACTCAGTGCGTGAATCAATCCCTTAGCAGTTTATGATTTATGCAGCTTGCTAGAAGTAGGCCATGCCAGCCTTGAAAGCACTTTAGCTTAGTTGTTTTTACTCATGAAGGACATGTTGTCCTGTAATTATTCTGTCATTTCTTAAAAGGTGAAATCCTTAACAGGTTCATGCTTTATGTGCTGCTATGTGTACGTGTGTGTTTATGTCTGAGCACGTCTCACAAGTAGGAATCATCATTCCAAATTACTTTACAAGTCAGTACATAGAACTGGACAGCTTAAAATGTGTTAAATATCCTCAGAGTTTACATGAACCATTTCAAGGGGAACAGGGGCGGAGCAGGATAAGGGGGTGTCAAGGAAACTGTTAATATATTCCAATTACTGCCCTGACTCACAAAATACACAACTGCATAAAAGTGCCACTTTCTGTTTTGATCTTGTCGGAAATGTAATGTAACGTTGTGTTGTGTTTTTGTGTATCATTTAATAGGGGCACTATCTGCAAAATGTGCAACTTTAAGCAATTATGCAAATTTTAAAGTAATGTGTTCAGAGAAAAACTGAAAGGAGATTCTGACATTAATCAGAGGCTGCAAGCTCTGCTTGCTAGAGTTCTGTAAAATATGGGCTAACCTCAGTGTTAGTGGCTGAAAGGCAAAGTTTCTCTGCTGCCTCAAATTAACTGCTGTTTTAGCTAATTTGGAAAAAAAAATACAAAAAAAAAAAAAACCCAACCCCAACCCCAAATCCAAGAATATTAAATTCCCTTTACTACACAAAAATCTGCCACTCTCGGCTTAAAGGGATAGCACTGAGACATATAACCCCCACCTTTCTTATGTCAAAATATTTTGAGAATTTTAATAAACTTTTCGAATGATCTATAAATCACATGAATTATGGGAGCACTACGACAGATTCTCTCTAAGAAGTCCTGCAGCACTTAAGTAATGCTTATCTGATATACTGGCAATATGAAGCTAATAAAGTGTATAAACACAGAGTATTGAACTGGTTTGAATGAGGAAAAAAAGTCAGCCTGGCCCCCAAATGAAAATGTGAGGAATCTGAATCCTTCTGATATTTTAAAACATTAAAAGGGTCTTCTGGCTGGTTGGAGTTTCTTTAAACTAGAGATTAGGAGGAAAGCAAACCTGGGATCAGGATTTTTTAAGCTTCAGATTCAAATTTTAGACTTCTGTTTGTTAGAAACTACTGGTGCGATAGTAAGCCCTTACTGTTAACCAGAAAAAGAAGCACAAATCAAAGAAAAGCCACATTCAGCTTCATGAAAAGGAAATGCCATATCTCTCATGAGAAAAAATGATCTTGAAAGACATCTATCTTGTTCTTCAAACTGATGGGGTTCAGGTAATATTCAAACTGTTAAGATTATTATCTGAACTGCTCTCTCAACCTCTCTGTTTCCTCACTGCCAGCTGTAATACATGAGGGCAGTATACACGACAGAGCTAGTTACTCCCTTTGAATTTCTCAGCTTTAGATGGTTTAAAGTAAGACCCTTAATGTCACTTAAGCGTAGTGTTTTTGTGTTATATTTTAATTTTGAAAGGATTATCAAGAAAATCTACCCTTTCCGTTAACCTTCTTTGAAAAATGATTAAGAGTTTTACAAAGGATCTCCAAATATCCTCACCCTGCCTGATAAATTATCCAGAACGTAGCACGTAATGCAGATGAAATTTTGAAAAAATGTAGAGGCAAAAGAAAAAGCTCTCAATGTGAAGCCACAAATACCAGTGCGTTACTTGGGAACGCAGTACACCATGGTTAAACACTCTACATTACACTGAAATTTTCTTTCAGTTGGTATTCAGCTCTGTATAGCTTTATTGATAAAAACAGCAATTTATTTTTCTTTTTATGGGGCTAACAATTACATACCACTCAAAAGAATTTGCTATTAGTTGCCTACAGCACTCACAAGGAAAAATCCCATTGTTTTACACAAATGTTACCAGCAAATAATATTCCACCCAAGAAAGACTTTGGAGAACTATTAATAAAATGAGTCTTCTTTTGCCTCTCCTTCCTAAAATGCAGCATTCTTGATCTCAGGCTGCAACTCATTTTCCTGACATTATATGCAGAAGTTACTGTGAAAACTAGACAGAGATGGGATGTAACAAATACATCACCCATAAACATGGTTTCTCAAACATAAAAATCTGGCAAAGCTCAAAGAGCAGATCAGAAGGTAAGACAGCTTTCATATGCTGCTGCCTTTAATGTTCTTAACATAGATGGGATAATTATGTACCTCATTTCTTCCACAGTGAGTAAGATATTTTGTTTTAAATCTATTTGTGGAGTATGCTGCAATATATCTCTTTTAATTTAATATAGTATTCTCAGGTCTAAAGCAAGTGGTTCTAAATTAAATAAGCTAGCATATCTACTGCACAAAGCACCCAATTGCATTCCAGTGAAGCCCCTCTGAAAGCTGGGTCAAATCTCTGCTGTTTCAGGGAGGAAAGTACCTCATTCCCTTTGCATTAGTCACCCTGCTAGCGATTAATCCTAACGAGCATTTTTCTACAGGCTTGGCTGGCACACCCAGGATTTACATTACATACCTGTGATTTCTCAATATTTAGCCCAAAATGTGTGCATTCAAATGCAGATAGATATCAGCTTTCCAGAAAGTATTAACTACAGCATTACTGTAATAGGGTATCAGGCCTAAAGAGCAAGGCCAGCCACAGGCTGCATCCTCAGCTTTGGTAAGAAGCCATTATACAACTAAGTACTGTAAAATCAACATTGGCCAACACTCGTATGAACACTGGTGTAAATGACACATCTCTAAAAAGGTCACTGTATTAAAGAACAACAGTGCTCTCGTCTTCTTTATTTCATTATCCTCATTATCTCCCTCATTAGCTCCCTATTTCATTGATTTTTGTCAAACAGTGGGCATCTATTTGATGTGACTTAGATTGTTTGCAGACTCTGCAACAGAGTTTCAAGCTTCCTCCCAGATGTATCCTGCTCTATCATTAGGCAAACAGCCATCCCTTGGCCTTTTCCACCCACAAACGTGAGGAAAGACTAACAAAACAGAAGTCCAGTTCAAATGGAAACCAGGGATCCTAAATCTTTGACCACTCTTATTTCACTCTACAAATACCTTGCCTTGAGCAATTCTTACTGAGGGAGCATTGCTAAACTATCACCAATATTTGCAGTACCATCAAACTATCACAAAAACATCCTGCACTCAAAAAGAAGCCTGTACACAACTTGGCTCAGTACTCTTGAAAGTAAAACAGCTACTATTGGAGGTATGGTTTAAATCAAGAAGACTGGCCTCTTCTGGAACAAAGAGCTGGAAAATAATTTTCAGATCTCTAGAATTTTAGAAGTAGACAGTTTCAAGCTCTGTCCCAGTTAAATGAGGGTACTTCTGGCTTCGCTAGTGCAGCCAATCTTGATCACTGCAGCACCCCATGTAGAGAAGCTGTGTCTTTAAGGTAGCCAAGGACCAAACTGCTTACAGTTCCTGAGTTAAAAAAACACCACTTGGGCTTTCCTCAGAAGCAAACCAGAAGTCAGCTCAGCCTAATATGCTCCATGTAGAACACTGTGAAACCAGACATACAGCTTGACCAAGCACTAGCTCATACTCCCAAGCACTCTTCAGCTGTAACCTGACAATGGTAGCAAAATGAGTGAGTAAGAACACAAGATACAGCTCAGGTTCTATAAACAAAGAAGCACTCTTGTGCTTCATCATGACAGACCCAGTCACAATGATCAGTCACTGTCTCTAAAGAACTGGTCTAGTGGCCTGCATTCAAATTTCTATCTACCTGAAGTATTTCTAAGGTACATACTAACCTAGGAGCTAAAGGCTGGCTAAATGAAATACTACAAGCTGTACATTGGGAAACTTAACTTTCGGTCATCTGGCTGTGGAAACTGCACAGCCAAATTTGTGTTAAAAGCCTATGTTAGGTGGTGCTGGCAGTACAAGCCGGCCACAACTCTCAGGAGTCACTAGAACTAGCCAAAAAGAGGCATGAACATAGGTGGGATCTACATATCTACATTTCCACCTCAATGAATGTGAGATGCTCAGGTAGCTGAACAGACAGAAGAAAAGATGTGTTTAACTATTCAGGAGTTACACCACAAGACGGTCTGGACCACAGTACCACATTCTTTCTTTCAAAGAAAACAGCAGGCGTACTCCTTTTTTTTTT
>WBMW01006253.1:1789683-1806597 GCA_013396635.1 Penelope pileata | reverse complement strand
TTTTTTTTTTTTTTTGAGTCTTATGGTAGTACTCTAGCATCCCAGTGGTTTGAGCCCTGGCAAGAAAATGGAAGACTAGGTTTGAAACACCCCTTAAAATGTCTGAATTAGTACCTCCTGTGCAAGTTTCCTACCTACCAAGCCATCAGATATTCACCATCTTTCCACCAGCAGCTCTGTGAGGTTCGTGATCACTGTGAGCAGCACACAGGGTCTGGTGACTTTGATCAGGATAGAAATCTACAGGAAAATTAAGCCTTAACTCCTTACACTTTTTGAGTCTCTAGGCACCTAAGACATGACTAGAAACCATCTGGAAATCAAAATGTGCTCTTTTGTTGTTGGATACCTATGATGATCTTTTCATGGAGGAGAACTAAACCGATTCTGCCAGCTCCGTGAAGCAGGGATCCCCTTTCTCCTGCTTCCCAGAGGCAAGCTCTGACAGAGACACTGCCAGCTGTCTCTGTTCATGCAGGCCTCTCTGTGAAAAAGCCAAACAACAACATGACTTTCATGCCGCACCGTTTAGCTTTGGCTGAAACTGTAATCGTGTGTCTGTGGTTTTCCTGTTTGGGTGCCTAATTTAACCGGCTGAGTCCATTCCTTCAAGTGTGGAAGGGACTCTGAGGGTATAAGAAACTAGCATGTTTCTGCCAGAGACATTCCACCAGGATCCCATGTTTGTTTAACATGTACAAACAGCTAAAATAAAGTATTTGTTGGCCTCAATAATAAACAGAATATAAAATAGTGTGAAATTAAGCAAGACCAGCTGGGGTTCAGGAGAACTGAAAGGAACAGTAAGCTTATACTACACAAAGATCTGGAATGCAGACGCACTAAGACAGACTGCAATTGATGTGTGTTTTTGATGCACTTTATAAACAAAGAGCTGATTAGATCTAGCTACCAAAACTATGCCCTTTCATATCCATATGTCAGTAATAAAAATTGTGCCCTTTCATATCCATATGTCAGTAATAAAATTTAGAAGAACAAATTTTAGGATGCTTTCTACTGTTTTAAATCAACTGCCTTGAAAGCCAAGTTTGCACTGTCCCATCAAATGCTGCAGAAGTGTGAAGTTATCACAACGGTGATAACTGATTCCACTCTCTAAGAAAAAGAAAAAGAAAATAAAATTAAGAATTCTTCTGTGTTCAGGCAGGATTCGTCCAGCCCTCAGACACCTGTGAGAATTTCAGGATGTGTCTCTGCAAATATTCTATGTAGGAACATCTGGCCCTCTGTATATATTTATACACACTGAAACCACAAAGCAAGCAGCTACGTAAATAGAGTTCTTTGGGGAAGTAGGAAAAGTTGTTCCCTACAAACACAGGACAGGGTGTAGTTTCTCTCTTTGTCATGATTTTTTCTCCTTAATTTGGGAAGCAGAGTCAGGAGGATGTCAGCGTTTGTCCTGACCCTCTTCCCCACTGGTGTCTTACTTTACGAGTACAGAGCTACCACTAAGTGTGCAGGAATGAAAGGAAGCAAATAGTCTATTTCCAGAAACGCATGAGAGAACCTAGTATCAAGAAAGGGCTCTGTGAAATAGAAAACCATAATTTATTTCATAGCATTAGTTCAATTTTGAGAAATCAATACAAATGGAAATGTGACTTAAGCTCTATTTCCTGTGAAGGATGCCCTGTTATGCTGCCCAGACTACCCTTGCATCTTTTTGGGCTGTTCACTGTGCTCCAAACCTTTACCACTCTACCTTACCCCAGGTCAACTACTTGCAGACTTCTCTTGGCAGCTGGGCATTTGAGAACTTTCCCAGATAATTACATAGAACATATCAGATGCATTTATGCTTCTGATAACTGTTTTATGGAAAAAAGGCCAAATGAGGAAATAAAGATGAGCCCTTGGACTGAGAAATTGATGTTAGTCAGGGCTAAATCACTGATGAAACAAGAAGGCTGGAGGGATGCATTTAGAAGTCCATCAGATGAATTACTGATTTTGTCTCATTTTGTTGGCAGCTGGGCTGATTTGATTGTTCACTTTCTATTACAAAGAATATACTTGAAACCAATATGCTGGGAGTAGTAAACATTCATGATCTACTTCCTCCTCCCCAAAGTGAATTTATTGTTGAATTGCCAAATCAACATAATGAATTTTCTATCAGTCACAGCTTAAGTACAATACTACTTGCCACCTAAGGACAAGTTTTGTCAAACTATCTCAATGTACACTGCAAGCCAAGGTGCAGCTTCCTCTGGAAGACCATAGAATCACAGAATCATTTAGGCCAAAAAACACCTTCAAGATTGTCAAGTTCAACCATCACTAAACCATGTCCCTTAGTGACACATTCACACATTTCTTAAAAACCTCCAGGGACTCCACCACTCCCCTGGGCAGCTCGTTCTAATTCTTGAGCACCATTTCCATGAAGAAATTCTTCCTCATGTTCAATCTAAACCTCCCCTCGTGCAACTCGAGGCTGTTTCACATTTTGTCACGATTTGTTCTGTCCCAAAACAAAAGATCAAAGTGGTCCACTTGCCAGAAGAGACAATTTGAGAGGGAAACCAACTCAGAACCAAAAGGAAAATAGGAAGAACTTCACAGTAGCATCTGCCACAATGGCAGAAAAAACCACTGCAGCATCACCAGTCAAAAAATATTTGAATCATTAGTTAAAATCTGCACAAAAAATGACTGTCACTTGAATGTCTCTTCCCGTCCTTTATCTGTTTTTCTTTATCTAGGAACAGTTTGAGTAATAGGACAGTAATCTCCACATTTTGGTTTCTCATAAAAATTAAAAATGTTCACTCTCACCCCAGGAAAACAATTTTTGGGCTATATGACCATCCTGAAACCTGCTTCTTACATGGATGCAGCCCCAGCATTTTGTCTCCAGACTTGTGCTTAATGAACAGATAGAGGCATGCTCTAGTGGCCAATAATGTACGCCTTATCGGGTCTTACTGCTTAAAAAGCAGGTAATGCTCTGGAATACAAAGTTGCATATATTGCTATTGTAAAGGTTTGAATATGATCTAGTAATTCAGATTGGTCACACAGTCATGGTAGAGTGGATAAATCACTACATAAATCATTCATTTATATGGTACAATAGTTACAGTAATAATACTGTACATATGGTGAGGGGCCCAACTGGGGAAAAATATTCTTCAGCACCCTGCACAGTCATTCAAGAGCTATGTTTTAACTACTTCTATCAATTATTAAAGCTGCACTGTGCATAAGTACATTAGCTTTCTACCTTCTGGAACCTGCCTCCAATGCCTTCTTTTCACCCTTTGGGCTGGGACTTACTCTTCCAGCACTAGCCAGCACTATCCTAAAGATTTTAGAAAGCCTGCTTTCAAAGGGGCTCCAGAAGTAAGACTGGGGCATCAGATACTTGATCCAGAGGTTGGAAAGATGACTGAAGTAGCAAGGACAAGGGCTGGATGTGAAGGAATGTAAAAGGATTTTATGACGTGAATGACTGGGTGACAAAATGATCAATTAAATTTATTATTTGGAAATATAAAGTGACACGTTGGAATCAACAATTCTGACTCTCTATATAAGACAATGGACTTGAAGCTCATTAGTACCTCAACAGGAAGATCTGGATAGTATAGTACAGATAACTGCAATATCCAGGCAGTACAGATAGCATAGAAAGAGGACAAGCACTGTAAAGAAATGGGAAAAAAAATATTCTCTGGTTTTAGTACATTTATGAGAACATCGTTTTTTCAGGGACTGCATCTGAAAAAAATCAGGAAAACCTTCCAGCCAAAAAGGAAGGAAAAAAAAGACTAACAGAAGCATTGTTCAAAGCGATTCATTTAAAAGTGTTGAACACATATTCAGAGCCTGGAATCTAGGAATCACCAGCTGGTCTGAGATTCAAAATTACACGGATAGAGCAAGTTTTTGAGTTGTAATGTATTAAGCAGTAGAGGCAATTGCTTTTCTCACCTATCCAACAAGAGAGGAGGAAGGGAAACATTTAAGAGTTAAGAAGACTTTTGTTATTGGGTATTATTGGGTTACAGAATCTTACACTACTAGAGACTGAATCAGAGTGCATTAGAAGGGAACTTAAAAAACTTAAATAAATCTTTGACAGTGAGTCATTTCAAAACGGAGCTGGAAGAAAGACAAAATAAATATGATAAAACTGTGCATTTTAAACCAGTTCAAAAATAATCTGTTTATGTACTGGAAGTTCACTTACAATAAGAGGGGCAAGAAAAGATTCTTGTTGCTGCCAAGTATCAGAATTACGGCCAGTGGGGGTGGTTCATGTATCAGGTATACGAGGGAATATCTGTAGGCCATATATAACAAGAATGGAGAAGAAGCCCTACAATACAAGGAATTAAATAGCCATGAAACTCTGTACACCATTTGAAGAATGGAGACAGTCACAAAACTCTTTTAATTCAGGACGAAAAAAATATTGTCAGCAGTCCATGTCTAGCCAGAGAGATGCCTGGTGGACAGCGTTCTCTCTAAATGCCATACAGTACTACTACTCAACTCAACACACATTAATTCAAACTGAAGTGCATAATGTGCTATTCAAAGTGAGCCCAATCAGATCAAGGGGTGGCAAAACAGGCATATAGTTTCCCACGAGTCACAGTCAACCCCATGCAGCTTACGGTCAGTGGCTGCAGTTGCAGACAGAGTACAAAGGACGGTGAGTAATGTGGTGGCTATTTGTGAAAGCACATAGCAAAAGCAATGTGTGCAGGTTGGCATCTCAAGGACACGAATTACCTTAAGGACCAGGCAGAATTCTGATCAAAACAGTCAACAGGAAGGTGTAAAACAAAACAGATCTGATCTGCTTTAGCTCAGCCTTCACCTTTCTCAGCACACGCAGGAACAAATGGTGATCCCTCTTCCTGGAGCCAGAGACAGCAGTGGGCTGCACTCACTTTCACTTTGTGATTTACACTGCTCTACCTCCTATAATATCTTACAAATTACAGCAACTTGCATTTTAAAATATTTTCAATCATAATGCACTAAAGTTGGGTCAGAGAAATTTGATGAAAAGAGGAAGGAACTACAGAAAGCTCAAGCAAAAGTTCAAAAGGGCTCTGTCAATGCAATAAGGGTAACAGTAAATGCTCTAATTTCTTCATTGTATTACTAAAAGTGGCATTGCTGTTGTAAACAAATTAAAATTTTTAATTCAATTTACTTAACATTACCTATGATCTCCATTTAATTTTGCCATTTCTGTCAGTGAGAAAAATAAAAAGCAATAAAGCAAGTTTCACTTTTGCTTCCAGCCAGTTTCACTTTCAGAAAAGGCTATTTATTTGTTAAAAAAAAAAAAAAATTAAAAAAAAAAAAAAAGGTTGATTTCATTGGAATTGTAAGCTGCACGCATTTCTGCTGGCCTCTGATTTGCTAAAAGCTTTTATAGAACACTTAGGTTTAGGTTAAATTAAGTTGACAAGAGGTTTGTTAATGAATATTCAATTGATTTACAGAGAGATTAATTTAGTCCAGACTGTTAGCACAGCTATTGGTTTAAATTGCAAATTACAGAATTTCACAGCTTTGCAGAATAGGTGAGGCTGGAAGGCGCCTCTGGAGACCACCTAGTCCAAACTGCTACTCCAAGTGAGGTCAGCTGGACAAGGTTGCTCCAGGCTGTGTCCAGTCCAGTGCTGTATATCTTCAAGGACAGAGACTCCACAACCTTTCTAGGCAATTTGTTCCCATGTTCAATCACCCTTACAGTAAAACAAACAAACAAACAAATATGTCTTACATTAAAGTGGAATTATCTTGCCACTTCTCCTTTGACTGGGTGCCACTGAGAAGAGTGTCTGCATCTTCTTCACTTCCATCAGCAGCAATAGGCCCATATTTTCCCCGGCCTTCCCTGTGCTGCTGATGTAGCTGCAGGAGCCCTTCTTGCTGCCCTTGACATTGCTCACCATCTCCAGCTCCCTGTGGGCTCTGGCTTCCCTAGTCCCATTCCTGCATGCATGAATAGTTTCTGTGTGACCTGGTTCTGCTTCCACCTTTTGTTTGTTTTCCTTTTATTTAACAGAAATGTAATGTAACAAAGTGAAAATACAGAATATCAGCATTCCGTTTTTCTAATTTTGTGTGGATATTCTCCTTATGCAACCTCTTTTCTAGTCCACTGCAAAGAGGATATCAAAGTCCTCTTTATAGTTTTCGAAAATTTATAAACAACAAAAAAAAAAAGTTGAATAATAGTCTCTACAAAGGCACAGTAACCCTCAGTATATTGCTCACTCCAAGAGCAGGAGGCAGACATCAGTGTTGCATTTCCCACCAAGTCATGGTTTGTAAACTCTGAACAAAGAGTGATCAGTGAGGAACTGCACTGTGTAGCAGGTACAATCTTCATAAAATAAATTAATGAACAAATAAATGTTCCCTGATGGATGAGCCAACCATCAAATATCCCACAGGTTCATCTGCAGCCCTCTTCCCACAGGTGGGCTGAGGAGCCGACACCTGAATGCACTCCCACATACATGGCTGACAGAAGTCCTTGGGCCCATTTCTCCTTTGCCCTTTTTAGCCTTTTGCAGCTGTGAAGAGCAAGTGAAATGTGAAAACAAAAGCTAGTTGTGAGGTGCTTTTACCCGGTGTAATACCTCTGAAGACCTGGGCTCTAGCACTGCTTCTGCTCCTTTAACCGATCTCCGTAAGCCCTGGCAGTACTGGCAGTCAGTAATGCTGCCATTTTGAAAGCAGTGTAGTCCTCCCAAGATCCCTTTTCCAGGCATTTATAGTATGGATTGTACAGTTTTAGTTCCACAAAAATATTGGGAAGCACTTTATATGCACTTTCTAGAGAGCTCTACCCCTTCTTTGTTACTTAGAGCTCACCTTTTCTCTCACAAGTTCCTCAGGTTTCTCTGTCAAACGCCATTTTCTTCCGCTCAGACCAAGGCCCCCGGGGGTGGCTCAGGGGCCTACAGGAGGGTGTCTGCATTGGTTGCTGTAACGGACAGGGCAGAGCGCAGTGCCTGTCTGCCTGTGAAACATTGTCTGGAGGAGAGCTGCTGCTTAAGTGAAACTCCTTTCAATCTTGGCAGACCCAAAGAGACCTACTGTCATCCAGCAGCATGTTTCCCTCCTCTTCCCCTTGCTACAGGTGGCTGCCAGCACCTGCAGCCCCCGGCCCAGAGAGAGCCTGCAGGCTCAGCACACCCCTCTGTGAGTAGGATCTAGCTTGGCTCCAGGGCAAAAGAGCCATGGAACAGAAAGGAAACGGAAAAATCTCATGATATTTTTACATAAGCAGGTCTGAACACTACTTTACCAGCTTGCTGCTTTGCATTGAAGAATAGGATAAATAACAGCAGGTTAGTTTTACAGAAAGTAGATTGGCACAGAATTTCATAGTGTTGGTTTAAATGTATGCACCCTCTGCTTTGGCTGTTTTTTTCCAAACTCTCCTCTGCTCACCAGTGCTGGTAATGACAAGTGCAGCTATCAGACTACGACCACTGAGGTCACTCTGCCTCCCTGAAACTTCTCCTTAGCACTGTGTAATCCTCTCACTCTCTATACAGGAAATATTTAGAAGCAAAGAGGCTCAGCTTTATATTGCCCCACAGTAACTCATCTGTCTCTGTAGCACTGCTGTGTTGCTTTTCATCTTAGCCTAAATCAAACCCACACTTGGGCCTCAGTGGCAGCTTTGCCCACTGCAGGCAGCAGCACTGATGGGGCTCAGGCAGCTGACGACCAAGCAAGCAACAGACACCAGCAGTGCTGCAAAATATTTGTCAATAAATAACTAGATCTAAAAGTTTTATTATGAATGAGGACCAACAGATTCTGACATCTCAAAACCTGGGAAGCTGTGAGGGAAGGTATAGGGAGATGGCAGCATTAGCATTTTAAGCCCCTTTCAAAATATGTTCATAGCTTTCAGCCATTTTCAGCCATGCTGACTTCTGTTGTGAGGTCAGCAGTTCCTTCCTTCCTTCTCATGTTCTGCAGCCATCCCATTCAGGGTAGCTCTAAATCATGTGTAGTTTGCTTTTACCTAAAAATATCTTTAACTTTCAGCTTATCCTCATACTGGGGAAAAAAAGAAAAGAAAAGAAAAAAAGGAAAAAAAGAAGGCTTGGATTTCAGTGTGGCTGTTAACTCCTCTTTACAAATCAGCTGATGAAATAGTATACAGGGCAAATTAGTGAGAAAAGGCAAGAGTCTTGAGTGGTGTAATCCAACAGACCTCACTTTCATCATTCAGGCAACGTTTAGACCACCTTAGAATGTAGGATAGCTAAGTTAACCACAAGTTGCTTTTGTTACAAGTCCTGCTGCATTTAGTTACTCCGAAAAAACACCCCATAAAATATCATACAGAGCTCTTTTTTTTGGTTTGATTCCTTCCCTTCACACCTCTGGAACAGTTCTGATTCTGAAAAGCTAGGAGGATCTAGTCCATTAAGGCAACTGTATACTCACCCTTCCAGAAATTCTAACATTGTACAGTTTGACCTACTGCCTCAAATCCACCTCAGATGGCCACAGAGCCCCGTATCTGGCTAGTAACTGACACATACACTTTCTTTTTTGTACCCCTGGCTTTCAGATCATGGGCTGTCCAGAGCCCTTCCAGAGAGATATCAAGAGTATCGTCTCTTCTGGGAAGACAAACCTAAAAATCCTTGCAGGTCACTAAACCCATGAACCAACAAAATGAGCAAATTCCATTCAATGCTGAATTACTGTTTCACCAAGTTGTTTTCACAGTCATATCTTTCTTTTAGATCTTGATCATTTCAATAAGAATTTTTTAAGGAAGATTTCTACCCCCTTGAAAAGTCAGTCACAGAAATGGCAAAGTTTGTTTCTATTTCCTCTGGCTTTGCCTACCTTAACTCCTGATATAAGCACAGCCTTTCAACAAGTATCCTCATCAGGTGAGTCATTAGGAAGAGCAGCTTGTTACCTGAATACAAGGGGAAGATTTTAAAGGATTCATAACTATTGTCCATCCTCTAATTCTTTGACCTCTGGTACTATCTTTAATGATTAAAGCCTCCCCCCTCTCTCTCTGCCCCCACCACACATATGTTCCTGAAAATTGATCTGATCTTCTTCTTATTGCGTTTTTTTCCAGATTTTACCACAGCAATCTGGGCAACTGCCCTAAATTTATAAATGAAAACCTCCTCAGGTAGCACAGCATTAGCATCACATACCAGCAGCTAAAATATTCTCTCTCTCTGTCCTGAATTCAAACATTGGCATAGCCCATGTCACAAAGCTGCATATTCCAATCCAGTGCAGCAGAGGTGGTCAAGTTTGCATAGGAAGTCAAGGCTGCTCACACCAATGAGTGCTCACACTGTGGTCCTGGCCCCAGGAAGGGAAAACTCACCCTTGGAACAGGAATCGAAAGTATGCCTGGGAAGCCTGCTTTGCCTCTCATCAAACCAGCTGTCTAAGAAAATGCCAGACCTTGCTGCACCGGGGTCAAATGTAGAATTATGTGGCAGTTTGATAAGGTACAGTACACTAATTTATTGGCTATTTTAAAAAATGTAGAGGAAATTTTATTATGGATTACTTTGCTTTCCTGAAAACTTTTTATAATTAAAAACATCTGGAAGACATTTCAATATATCATAAACAAGAGGAAATCCAAAGCACGTGACTTCTAAGAAAATGATGCAAATATCTGTCTGTGCCAAAATTTACAGTAATCTGTATTTCTTATTTTGTTATGGAGAGGGGGAAGAGAATTCATGGAGGAAGAGTCAACAATGAGGAAACTACTAGTATAAGAAATATATTATATTAGGAACCACTGTTTCATGTAAAAATACTATTCAAGAAAAATCACTGAAATAGATGGGATGACTCCTCTCCCCAGTTAGTTTCCTGGGAATCTATCCCTCTGGAGCAGATAAGTGATGACATCAATCCTGCCAATAGTGGAAGGCTATCAGTAAGAAAGAGGGAAAGGAATGTGTTTTGGATGACTGTAGGTATAGGAAACTACTAATTTAATCTGCTGAGTACTCTGCTTCTTAATTAATGTCACTAAATACCTGCAGCCTTTTCGATAGTTGTTTAAGAAATAAAACAAAACACCAACACAGTTCAACATATTACTGCATGTCTTAGTCTGAGTAATCTGTTGTCTTAAAAAATACAGTAAGATTTATGGGCTTTAAAAACAAACACAGCCAAAAAGCTTTACAAGAAATCCCTAACATGGCTACAAAAAAAAAAAAAACCCTAACAAAAAACCCAACAATTAATTACAAAATTCACAGTAAATGAAATAATGCATGAGGAGAACTGTGAAAATGTTTATAACCAAATCTGAAAGCCATGAGAAACTTAAAACTGGTGTTGGGTTCACTGGAAAGACATAGAAAAACAAAGTTGAACTGTCACAGAGTTCAAGGTGTTTTATATTTAGAATTTCAGTTCAGTGCATGGGCAACAATCATAAAGTTTATATTGGCCCCTAGCTACAACTTCACCCAAACTCTCTGCTAGTTCAATCCAGAATCTCAGTACAACCCTACAAGTTGTGTTTATCCACATCTGTTTCTCTCTAGAATGAAGTTACTCTAATATGAAAAATATTTCTTTTCTTTACACTTTCTAGAGCAGAATGGGAGAGAAATGGATTAGATACCAATATTTTGAGAAAGTTCATGTCTATTCACTCGGGTCAACACCAAAATGTCCTTTGTTAGGGAAGTCTTAAAATGGGCCACGGAAAGCCAAATAACAACATACCTGCGTGTATGTGGAGAGGAGATGTGGTGCTAGGACTTGTGCTGAACCAGCTGTAGCACTGACTATTGAAATCAGCGATTTTATTGTTGAAATTGGTTTATATGAGACCACTGATATTTTACAGACCCTTTCCTTTCCTATCTGTTTTAGAGGTAATAAACAAACAAACAAATAAATAAATATATTTAGAGGTAATAAAGCTGTCATTAAAATTTCCCAGATTATTACCATGGGTTATCTGAACTCTCCTATCGATGCTACTGTTCCAAGATCTTTGCAGGCTCAGATGTGACTTACCGTATTGGCTGTGATGGCATCATGTTTTTGAGGGTTTTTTTCCTCCAATATTAATGAATTTACTTAGTAAACAAGGTAAAAGTCATTATGAAGAAGACTTTGGCAATTTCAGAAACAACTTCTCCAGCCCAAATAAAGCCCTAATTTTGAAATTATAATATGTCAAATAGTAACATTTAGAAAGAGCACGTTTAGTAGCACACTGCGTGCTGGTGTACTGCACCCTGTAATTTAGGGAAAAGATGATGAACTATGTTCTCACAATTTCAAAGGCATTTATGTTGCCGAAATAACTTTAGGTTATGCACTTCGTGGCAATGAATGTCTTTCACTAGCCCTCTGTACAAAGAAGGCCCAATTCTGATTGAGTACTCTGATAAGGGCTGTAAAGCTGCCAATGCATCAAAACAAAGATAAATGTAGTTCATTATATTTCCTTATATTTTGAAAAGAAAACACTTCTGAGTGAAAATAAATATTTTATGCTGTTAATATGTGCTGCTTAATCAACTGCTATGAAGGAATTTTGGTAAGATTTTGACTTTCCTTTTAATGAATATTTGTGGACCAAGTCTGAATGCTTCCACTATGTTTAATAATTGCATTTGACAATCAGGCATTGATCCTTCCATTTTTTCTGCACATGAATAATACTTAAACTAGACTTTGCATAAAATCAAGTATGTTTACATTTTTAATGAAAAATTTTGATCTTAGAGGTTGCTTGCAAAGTAAAACATTGATTATTTGCAATTATGATTGCGGTTGGTTATCTAGTCACCCAATACCGTACCTGTTCTCTGGTTTTGAATGAACTGATGCATATTAGGGAACAAAGCAACCTCTAGCTAAACAAAAACTGTTCATGCTAGTGTTGGCAAATACTGAGTGCAATGCAATATGAATTTTCTTGAACCAAGCAACAATTCTGACAAATGTTCAGAAACACTGTTTGGACAATATTCAACCCGCTCTGTTACACAGTATCTTTAGTTTAATAGAAAAGTTTCATTAACATTTTCCTATGAGAAATCTGAGTTTGTAAGGATATTATATTTTCATGGCATTATCACAAATTGAATCCCTTTATCCAAAATAAATTAAACATTTGTTTCCAGGAGTACAATACTGGAATGAAAGAACAAGTCAAATGGCTTAATCAATAACTTTTTAATTTTAGGACTTGTCAGCTTTCCCTTTCTGTTTCAGATTTTTCCCTTCTTGCATCAATGATGACAGATTGAAGGGACACGTAAATGGGTGAAATGCCTCAGATCTGCAATTCAGTTGGAAAATATAATTTCGTTTGGGAAATCTCACCTCTGAAGAAATGTGTAAAAAAGTTCCAAGGTGTAATTGCAACAGGTGAAAAAAATCTGGCCTAATAGCACCTCTCAAGGACATACTTGCTCTGGTTTTTTGTACATACTGGCACACAAACCAGCACTGGGGAAAAGGAGAGGAGCAGGTGCTACAGTACCAGCAAGGCCTGCCAGTTCCAACTACCACCCCACATTCCTCTGACAAGCCCCAAACAGCTACCAGGGTTGATTATTTTTTCACTAAAATGATGGACTATTCACAGTGACAGCCATTGCCTTTGGGCAGTATAACATGATTCTTCCCATATCGAGTCATAACCATTTGGTGGACACCAACAAGAGGGAGGTGCAACATTTTCTACTACTATGGTTAATTTTGGTCATCTCTGTCTGTGACATTCCATTGGCACATAGCTTATACTGAGGTGGCAAACATAGCTTTTTATATGTGCTGTTATTTGAAATGCGTAGTTTCATTCTGGGGTGAGGTTGTAGTACAAGAGAGAACCTGAGCATGCGCTTACCTAAACTCAGGTGTCTGGACAACAAAGGGAATCTGACTGAGGTTTTTATCAGTGTAAGTAAAATAAACAAGTGTGCATAAATAGAGAGACTCTGTATAATTACAGAAAAATAGCATGGTTGTTTTTAACACTCAGATGACAGATGATCTGTAGGAAACATACTTAGAAACTGAGTGCTAAAAATAACAGTGTAATGCTGTGCAGTAAGAAGAAAATAGTTACTCTTCTCCCTTAATCAGATATGAGCAACATTCCTACCCAGGGAGGTGGGAATGGAATCAGCTCTCCCCCTTCACGTATGGTCTCCTGACAGAAGATCAGTTCATTTTTTAACTCTTTAGGAGTGCAGTCCGGTTATGGTACTTTAACATCTTGTCTTCTGTTTATTTCTTTCACTGTGCTTTCTATACTCCCACTGTGCTGTGTCTCATCTGCCCTCACCATACTGCCTCCTCATTTAATCACGCATCAGAAGTCTCCTTCTACCCTCCCATCTCACTACACTGAGTCTAATTTTCTCAGTCACAGAGGAGGCTGTCCTCTCCTCCCTGCTTTAATTATGGCTCTGCATTAAAAATAAAAATAATAAAAACTCATTTTCCCGAGATGTAAGTTATTGATGCTCTGGCCCTGGAGAGATATACGCACTGTTATTTGAAGTCATTTTAAACATTTTGTTTCTACCAAAAATATGTATTTAAGTAAATGAGAGCTGGGAACGCACTTTTTTTTTTTTTTTGGCTGACTGGCTGGCCCCCTTGGAGCTTTGCCTTGGGTGTGTAACTGAGAGACGGCCACTCATGCATGAAGAATAGAGGCTTAATTAATTGGATTGGAATTGTAAAATGGTGTACTTGATGTGGGTAAGGCACATTCCACACTTTTCCTCCATAAAGAATGTGACATTTTTGTGGAAGTGTTGAAGAGTGGGTCCAGGAGCCATCAGATGGGTGAGACTTCATTAAATAGGTACAGCAGGGAACCCCTAGTCCTGTATCTCACATGGATTTTTCCCCAAGCATTCATTTAATTAACTCTCAATCTGTATCTATGGTTTGAGAACAATTCTATTTGATTTTTATGCTACATGTTATACGCAATTTATACTGCATGAGAAATAGTTTGTGAGAGGTGGAGCCATGAATGTCTTCAAACAAGTTTTCCTGTCCAAATGAAGCTGCCACAGAAATAATTTTTCATTTCTGCCCAACTTAAGGCTATTTCTTTTTCTTGGAAAATGCTGCTAAAAATCCCAAATTATCCAGGAAAGTTTATCAGGTTTCAATAAAATAATGACTTCATTGTTAGCAACCGCTTGTTTCAGCCTGTTCATGAAATGGCTCCTTTTTGCATTATAAGCATTACATACAAAATAAAAATATATGGCTTCAAAATTCTGTTTTAATGATATTTATTATAAAAATAAATTAAAGGTCATGTTGGGCTCTCTTTCATTTCCTCATAAAGCGCACTTTGCCTCTATTTAAAATATACTGGGACCGTGGTGGAGAAATGAGTCTCGGAAATGCTTTTTGCACTCTGCTGCATTTTAGTATGGGAAGGAACAGGTTCTTACAGGTAACTTCAGCCATTAGTAATGACAAATCACACTGCTTTGTGGTCATCAGCTATCTTAGAAAACACTAACATATAACTTTTCTGCAAAAAAACCTGTCCTCTGTAAATTCACCAATGTTTTTCTTTTGGGTTTCCAAAACACGTTTTAAACTTCCTGAAGCACCCCATCATATGTGTCAGCCCTTGAGTTTGTTTGTAGTTTGTTACACTATTTTAGGGTTAAAGTACATATTATTGCTGCTGACAATACTGCTGGCTCTGGCAATACTATCCATTTTTACCCTGTCATCACAGATACTTCAGTGTGGAGATCTTTAGTGTTGATATCCTTCTCCTTTGAAGCTACTGAGCTTTATGAAGCTATGTCTCATATTCAGAACAGCCTGATTTAGAAATAAAAGTGCATATCATAAGCAATAAACGTGTAACATCAGTGGAATTTTGGTAGCACTCATCAAAATCTCCTTCATTTTCCCGATCATTGACCCCATGGATAGGCAAGTGGAACCAGAGTTCTGCAATTCCGTATGGAGATGAAGGTCAAGCTTTTACTCCTATCTCATGCCCGTATAAGTCATATTACAACTACTCAAATACTCAAGTACTACCTCAATTAAATACTTCTAGATGTTTTGAAGCCTTGAATGGTTACCACCTAGAAACGTGAGATAAATTTGTAATAAATATAATCTATAGCTATAACACACAGTGACACTAGTTATTTAAAGTAAAGAATTCTGAACCAAGTGAAAAAAGTAATAAAACGTCACTTGCCCTTTCTTCCATTTGTTTTTGACCAACTATTCTATTAGTAATCTGTAAGGCTCAAAGGCTACATGTTCTAAGGAACTTTGAAAATTTGGCTATTATTAAAGCTAACCATCCCGTGTTTATATAGCTCCACCTTACATAAATTATGTAAACACCTTGGTTCTACAAGTTTGAGCTGGAAATTTGCAAGCTGTCTCACGAGACTTTCAGATGCTGGTTGGGCTGGAAATATATTGCAATGCCTAGGCTTTCTTGTGGTAGTCTGGCATTTCATATTCAGGCCTGGGCAGAAATGGGATGAGCACACATTTGCAAAAAATGGGGAAAAAAGAATGAAAAAGGATTTCTCTGTAAATTTTATAAACATCAAGGAAATGTTCGGGCATGAGGCACAAGTGGTTTGTTCTTTCATTATCTGCCAATAATAAAAAAAAAACAACAACCAAATATTCCTTGCCTACTTCTTAGATGCTTTGTGTGAAAAAAGCTATCCGTATTGCATGGGTTATAAGTATTCAGAAGTAAGGTGAATTTAGTAAGTAGAGCTACAATAACTAGTGCAGCCAATGGAACCTCATCGACAACAATACTCCCAATCTCATTTAATAATAGCCTTAAGTCACTAGGTACAGCTTTCCAGCAGAAGGGACAATGGGGATAAAAATGTACAATTTATTAATTTTTATTCTCTAGCCATTTAAATTCTAAATTTCGTGGTAAAAGTGGTCTACCCTTTTATGAATTGGGAACAGACCCTCTTCTCATTTCTTTTAATAGGTGAAGGTGAGGGTAAGAAAAAGAAACCAAAGAAACAGCGTATAACAAATTAGAGTAAAAGGAGATTGATATACTTTCAAGATGGTGATATAGCAGTCCATGCTGAGTTTACAGTGCTTGGGGTTTATAGCATGTGCCATAATTACTTCAACTTAGAGCTGAATTGACTATGAAAATCCAGAAACAGTCACTGTTGCTATAAAGATTGAGACTTTGACTTTAGTGAATTTTTTCCAAGGGGGAGAAGTTAAATTTAAAAATGAAATTTCAACGTGCATGCTGTTTTCTGAGGCAGGTCCAGGAAAAATGTCTCTTTGGTGCAGCCAACTATTTTGCTGCACAACCAGAATTGATGTCAAAATCTTAGACTAGAAATCATGTAGAGAGAAAGTTATGTTACTCAGATGATAGGACAGATAAAAGAAGCTTCCACAAAGAATAAAAAGATTTTCTGTTGAAAAATATTATTTATACAATTAGTAATTGAGTTATTGAGTCTTTAAGATTGTGATCGAAGACAAATGAGTCTACTAAGCTCACTTGAAATATAAACATAGAACGCATTATGGCGGCCACACAGAAGTAATGGGTCAATCTTCAGTCAGAGGAAAGTTGCCATCACTTAAAATAGGATGGGGAGAGGAGGGTACCCAAACATTCCCAAGTCCAATCACTTTCAGTCAGAAATAAACCACAAAATAAAACAAATAGAAGAATGCTGAGATTTACCTAACATCTTCTTTTTTTTTTTTTTTTGAACCTAAGATAGCAAAAAAAAAAGCCTATCTCCTGCCTTGGTTTCCCTAACAAACCATATATATCACAGCAATATATCTGAATTCCTACCATTACATGTACCTTTCCCAGCAAAAAAA